>JAHZMV010000213.1:0-29888 GCA_027743765.1 Coecobrya sp. COE2
TTTATTACGTTTGAGGTAATCATTGCCTCGTAGGCAGTGGCTAACATAATACACACTAATGAAATGACAATAAACCTAACACGATTGTTTTGTACCGGCGTTATAGCTTGTCCAAGAAATGTAACAATAATCTGGAATGCAACAGTAAAACCTTGGATAAATTTTCCGTTTGACAAAATAATACTGGTGAGAAGAAAGGACAAAGAAAGCAGTAGACATATTGTTGTGTCGAATACATTTAAAATTTCCAATACCGATGGATTTTGCATATTCTGCTGATTCTCACAATACACGAAGTAATAATTAATTGACTGGCGTGGAAAATATACTTCACCATTGAACGTATATTTTTCCGATACCCTGTAGTATGTTATTTGTGTTGCAGACGTCCCGATCATCCCTATTTGCAAATAGCTTACGGTGATGTTTAATACCTCTTGCATATTTGAAGCGATCTCGTTAAATGGATCGCAAAGATTTACAAATCCATTACATTGTATATTATGCCATAACAGTATGGTCTTCCCATTTATTTTCCTATCTGGGTGACTCTCAACTTCTTGGAGTAAAATGTTAATTACTTCTTCCTGTCTATTAAGTGGAATTAAATCTATTACAGGCTGCTTTGCAGACAGAACACAAAATTTGCAAAAGTAAAATAATTGCCGCCTGATAGTTTGTTCCTCATTAGTATGTAAAATTATAATTGACATTTCACAGGTTTGAAACACATCCAGAAAATGTTCTCCGTGTATTTCATTTTTCCAATTTTTCGGAGTTGAAAATATGATATACACCACACGAGTGTCGCGACAATGCGATTTTGTTGCCGAGTTGACTGACGTTTGAAAAGTGACCGTCAACTCATGTGCCAAAGGAAACAGGTTATCCATAAAAACAATTTTCCATTCCGGAGGATACTTCCTGACCAACTTGTTGCTTTCACTGAATGTCTTCAAGTCGGAAACGTCAGCCCCTAGATTCCAAGTATTAAAATTATTTTCAGGTCCGCCGGAAGATTCCACAATTAATTTCTCATGGTATGGTGTTATATTGGTATAGTAGGTTATGTTTGTTACTAGGCCAAATTGATGTTTTTCAAATATTATATGATCGCGAAAAGTTAAGTCGCAATTCCGGAACAACAAACTTAATTCTCCATGACAGCTGAATAAAAATAATATGTAAATTAAAGTACATTTGTTAAAAGAGTCAAACATTTTCGAGCAATCGGTGTGTCAAAAATTTCCAGCAATACCAATTCAACACATGTTTTGGAAGTTTATCTGAATAGCTGTTTTGCGCATAGACGGTTTGCTAATATATTGCGACTGTGGTACTAGTGTAATATTTGATGGCCGGTAATTGAAATTTTCTTCGAGAATGGCTTTTTCAAAGCTAACACCTGGTATTGTGATATAATTTAAATTTTGAATGTCATATTGAGTATGATAATAAAAATCAACATTTACCACTCATTGCAAATACTTACTCATTTAAAATAATCCTGGCACACATGAATTGAAGTGCCTCGTGTTAAAAGAAAATACATACACTTAAAACTAGAAAAAATTATATAAATTTAGAAACATTCAACATTTTACTCACCTCTTACAATGAAAAAAACGATAGTCAGCCATAGAATAAGTACATTTCTTTTGCTAGCTATTACCAAACATTATATAAATGAATATAAAAGACCAAATTACTTGTCGATAATTAATATTAAACGGACTTCGAATATTGACCGCTACCGCATAAGCATAAGGCTCTGGAAAATATCATAACAAGATTTTTTAACAATAATTTAAATGTTAAAGGATTACCAAAATAATTACTTAGTGTGGCAATTATCTACGTACGTAAACGCAAACAAAACGTGTTCAATTTTAATAGTTGCTGACGATTGATGATTGAGTTTTCTTTCCTTCAAATGTTGGAAGTTAGATAAGTACTGTGCACAATATATAACAGGGTTATTCCCTGTATTTGCTCTACTGAAGTTATTCAGTTTTATTTATTCTAGGCTTTGTTCTATCAATCAGTAGATTTTGAATAGACAAAACTATTCAAATATGCAGTACTTCGACTTGTATAATTAAACAATCATTTCCCATCCGGTATTGATGATGTTTGCTGATTATTACATTTATTGATTTAACACATACCTTAATAAATGTACCTATCTTCAAAATCGAAATGACAAAAATAAAATAATTTCCGTATTTACACACGTCCAACAAAATTTTAAAAGTACGTATTAGCCGAAGGACAGCAAATATGAGTATTAAACACCATATATGTCTTCGCAGTGTTTGTCACAATGTGGTACCATATAGAAATTATATTTTGTTTCTGATCCCTTAAAAAATTGTGAGAGTTGATATTATTTTTCATACATTTGTCTCATATTAGCCCCATTTGATATACATGTAAAGCTGTTTTTGTTTAAAGGCTAGGGTTGTATGTGTAGCTTGTTTTTTCTGAGACGAATTTATCTCCACTGCAGTTCCATTAAGTGATGTCCAACGCGGATAAGTAGGTTTCACTTATTACATTTCGACTGAAGTTTAAAACAAAATATTTTAAGATGCCACAACTGGCATTGATGGAGTTAATGGGACTATTGGTTGAAATTGCCAACAGATTCTTCTCGTTAATCCCTATTCATTTGGTAACCACCCGACCAACCTTTCGGTTTGTATTTCGGTGTACATCGAACCACCAATATATTTGGTTCATCCTCCTGTGCTCCTCTGTATTGCTAACCGGAATTGAAATAATTTTTTTCTACAAAAACAAAACACTTCCCCTTCAAATTTTGTCCATCCTATTTCACGGCTTTCTATTCATTTGCAAGCTTGCAATTACAGTGTGTTTTATTGCGTTCTATAAAAATGCCGATGAGTTTTGTCACCTATTAAATTGTATCTGTCATGCACCGAACGGAATTTTCAATAACCACATTTCGATGCGCTGGAAAACCATGTCTAAAAACTATACGTTTTTAATCTTTGTTCTATCAATCAGCATGGGTATGATTTCAACAATGGGTGTCTTGACTCCTTTGACGGTATCTATTGTGCCCTGTTTAAGCGCTCTCGGGTATTCTTCTGTGGTTAAGACATGTACGAACCCTACCGATTTCGCTAGATTATTATTGGCATTCGTCTACGAAATTATGTTGATACCTGTCGGATTAGTATCCGCAAATATTTCTGCCATTGCCTTGGTCACAGTGGACGAAATACGGAAGAATCTGAAGAAATTACGGTAAACTTTTGTCATAAGAAATCATTCAAGATGCTTTTTGGTATACTGAAACACTTTTTTATTTCCACTTCAGATTCGTTACAAAAATGAGGCTTTCAGCAAATCTACGATTTCGGCATAGAATTGGACTCATTTACAGGCAAATTCAAGTTTTCGTCACCATAAGCAATCAATGCTTTCAAGCGCTCGTTTGGCCAACAATAGTGTTTTCTTGTGCATTTGCGACAATCGCTACATTATTCCCGTTGATTGCATTTCCTGAAAAGTTTGACAAATTATTACAAGTGGGAATTACTAATGTAGTGAGTATAGCTTTGTTCGTGTGTATATTCATATTGGATTTTGGGAGCCAGTCGATCGTTTATTCTAAGCGTATCCTCAAGGATATCCGTATGTGGAGGCATTGTCCATGGTCCCTGAGATTTTTTCGTAGTTGTCCTCCAATTGCGTTAAGCATTGGTGAGTTCCACAAAATGGACAAGGGACGTGCTCCAGCATTTGTAAAGTTCGTTATACAAAGAACGGTGTTTCTAGTTTTGAAAACAAGGAACAACTAGTGCAACTGTAAGTGGGAGATTGATAGTACAAGTTCGACAATTTCGATAAACTACATCAAAATTAGTATATATTCATATGATAGACAGGTTTGTAATATCGGAATAAATTTACAAAAAATTGCTCATTTTTTTCGTTTTCATTAAAGTATTGTTAATTGCAATATTTTATTGCTTAACCATTCAGAATAGTGAATATATTAAATAAATTATTAATTATAACTCATTATATTTACTGATGTGTGGTCAGAAGGATTCGAAATGTTCCCCTTGTTACACCCTTCAGGTAATTCAACAATGTATTCTTTTTTATCACAAACTGACTACGAAATGCTAAAGCAATAGGTTTACAAGACATTCGAAACTTGTTCATTAATATACCCTCACACTTTGATCCCCAGTTATTAGATTTCCAACTATTTAGCACCTTATTGCCACGTAACAAAAGAATTTTTGCAAATACCAGAAGACAAATCCATAACCGTTTACGCATGCACAGTTAAAAATAACCACTATTATAGCATTTACTTGCAACTAGGATACTTACCTTATTAGTGTGACATTTAAATAAATAGAAGTTATCATGCAAATTCCCTGAAAAACAAGCAGATATGCACCAACAGTACAAATAATATTTTTATGCAATATCTCAAACGCTCTATGAACATGTCTAAGATTCCATGGATTATTTCGTAGTAGTTCCGAAGTCCTTTAAACTGCCGACTTTTTGACCCAATCGTAACTCCGTTGTGTAGAAAAGAGTTACGTTAAAACCATAATCGATAGCGAATCCGCTTAGCAGACCACCCAAAATAAACATGTACAGAATTGAGTAAGCTTGCTAAATGAGAATCATAATTTTCAACGGCTGTGCCATAAACCCTGTTGAAACTAATGTACACAAGAACAATGTTTCTGCAGGGTCAGCAATCAGGAAAACTAAGACGACGAGAGAATCCATTGTAATGCTCAAAGCAATCACGCATAAAAGCGCATCATGAATTCGGTAGAATTTACACTTATTCGGCATGTGGTCTGGCATATACATTTCTGAAATCAAACTGTAATGAGTAAATAATCGCTGTAAAATATATTCAATGATTTTATGTTAGCAAATACACCATGCAAATACCAAAACAGTATTATTATTCCATTTTCAGTTCTGCAAATATCATCAGATAAAAGGACTAAAATCGATTGTCCAATGACGACAAGTCCTGATCCTTATCCAAACGGCAGTACTAGATTCATCCCATCTTTATCCATTGTTTTGTAGTGAAGGTAGGCCTTCAAAGCTAAGCCAAGGTGAAACAAATAATACAAATAATAAAAATTTCGCCACATCTTTTGTCGAAACTTGACACATTTATCGTAAGAAGAAGCTTGTTCTTGTCAAATTGAATTAGAGAAACAAAGAAATAGCGTGTCAATTTGAGGGCATGATAAATAAGCCTGTAGAACCGAGCGCTGAATATATTTCTGGAAGTGGTTCAAATTTTCTAGGCATTTTTTAACGTCAGTAGAAACCAGCCTTTTCAAGCTTGTTAAAGGATGGAATAACATGAAAATTATGACGTCTGTTGGTATAGAATGGGTTTGTCCGTATGTAGCAATGAAAATAAGTGGGATTTTAATTGTTTTTCATTGATCTCTGAAATGGCAATTAAATTGCCATATGACAAATCATTATAAATAATAAAAGCTATCAGATTTCTTTTAAATGGGAACAGGGCTTTCATATGATGTCAGATTGTTATATTCGTTAACTGCTGGTTAATAAAATAAAAAAAAATTATTGGACTACCATTAGTTCTTGATTCTTTACAAATTGGATTAATTCACAAGTGTTCCACATGCATTATGCAACGATATTGCCAATTTAATTTAACTGAACATCCCATAACGTGTAATGACAAGTTGTCATTTTGATTTGGCTTGTTTGTGGCTACCATTTTCATTGACAATGGTAGCCACAAACAAGCCAAATCAAACTTTCTGCGATTACGAAACCAATTTCTGAAGATTCCATTACACCACAACTTTATTTGTTATTGTTTTATTGGTGGTTTCAGTAATTACAAAATATGGCTTGAATAACAACTGTAGGCGTAGTAATCAATATTTGTTGTTCATCACCCTGCATTGCCTAATTTAGAGTTTAATCGTGAAGCAATCGGTATTGCAAACTCTAACTTTATTTTTATTTATTATCACTTTTCATACATTGAAATCGACTGTGTTTAACATATCCTCAGCAATCTTAAAATCTTTATAAGGTCTCCTCTCATGGACACACATATTAACCTTTTTGGGATATGTGTTTGTGCGAAGCATCCAGCCATAAATATATTCCATACCTAGCCCTAGAAGCGACATCAAGGAACATATCAAGTACAGATGAAACACTCTCTTGATATTTCCACTCAACGTCAAAGCTGCACAAAGGCGGTCAGGCTCAATTGTCCCAGTGGCATTATTTAATACTGCAGAAATCTTTTTATATTTTACAAACAAATTCCATAATTCTTCCCACCATTCGACAAATCCGTAATCTCTGAGTTTCCATAAGAATAAAGATATTTGATTTTTAAACACACCATGGATGCCTACACCATGCATAACGTCAACAAAGGTTTCTGGAACAACATGGCAAAATTTATTAGTGACCTCCACATTTTTGTAACGAAACAATGTTCCCTCTATATTGTCAGCACTGACGGCAATCATCAGTTTAAATTTTGGATTTTGAAGACATTCTTCCCTTGACACACCGCATCCACCAAATTTCCTGTGATGAAATACCTCAATTGAACTATTATCTGACATACTTCTAGATAAAATACCGCTCAGGACATGCGGATAATACGCCTCCAACAAAAATAACCGAACACCAGGGTCAAGAAGATGGACTCGCCTAATTCGCCTGTAAACACCAGGATTTATTTCAGCTGGTTCCAACAGTATTTTTTATTGTCCCTCGTCAAATATGGACTTCACAGTTGAATATACTGTTGGTGATTCAGGACTAATTACTTTTGAAGTAAACATTGCTTCATAAATAGAAGCAATTACAAAACAGACAAACGAAATTAAAATATACCTTAGTGCCGATTCCATTTTACAAATCCCTGGAAATTAATCCCGGATTTCTTAATAAAACATTGCTTCATAAATAGAAGCAATTACAAAACAGACAAACGAAATTAAAATATACCTTAGCCGATTATATTGGCTCCACGTGAAACTTTGACGAAGAAAGATGATAAATATATTATAGGCCATGGCAAAACATGGAACAAGTTTTCCTTTCGAGGCAATAGCGATGATAAGCAAAAATGAGATAGTAAGCAGGATATATGATGTAAAATCAAATACAAGCAAGATTTTGTTCAATGCGGATGTTTCCAAATTTAAACTGTTTTCACAATATATTAAATAATATTTCAGTGCCAAACGTGGAAAATATACGTCGTTGCGCACAGGAAAATAGTCTGGAATAGTGTATCTAGTTATTAGAGTTTTTTCTTCCATTATATCCCAAAGTTTAAAATGTTGAATTGTCACGTTGAATGCCTGGCGCAAACTTGAAACTGCCATGTTGAAAGGATCACATATTTTTGACTTTGCATCACATTTATGGTGATATTTGACATAAATCAATTTACCATTGACTTGTCGGATTAATTTACTGTTTACTTTATTAAGAAATCCGGGATTAATTTCCAGGGATTTGTAAAATGGAATCGGCACTAAGGTATTAATATAACACACCGGTAATACAAAATTGACACAATTTGAATAATTTGCTTTTCGGGGAATGTTGCTCGTCACGAACCAAAATAAAAACCAACATTTCACATTGCCGGAGATAAGAAATAAAGCGTTTTGTTCTTTCACTTTCTTGAATGAACTGGCGATTGGAAGAAAGTATTAAATACAATAAATTTCTGTTACCGCAATGGAAACTCGTAGTTGTTGGGTCACTTGTGATGATTCTGTACTCTACTTCGTCTAATAGAGAGGATATATTATGCGTGATCACAATTTTCCATTCTTGAGGATATTTGTAAAATTCTTTGGTACTACCATTTGAACCCGAGATTAGATCATCCTCACTCCCAAGATTCCATGTGTTTGAACTTTCCAATTCCATGCTTGATTGCTGAATTAATGTCTCACCCTCTGGGGGAATTTTGGTGGAAATTATATATTTATACGTTATATTTTTCTCATATATAAAATGGTTACGGTAAATTAGGTCAACATTTCGAAATGACAACATTGAAGTTGCTTCAATGGATATTATTAGAGTGATGTGAATCGATACGCATAATATTACGTTGATGGTATTCATTGTTGAATATTTTTATCGCAGGATTTAGTTCCTCTCCCTGGATGTACAGAAAGCAGACTCAACATATTCCAGATTCCATAAAGTTTTTGCCCAGTCGAGTATTATATAATTATTTTCTACTTTACAAAATGTCTCACCCTCTGGGGGAATTTTGGTGGAAATTATATATTTATACGTTATATTTTTCTCATATATAAAATGGTTACGATAAATTAGGTCAACATTTTGAAATGACAACATTGAAGTTGCTTCAACCGATATTATTAGAGTGATGTTAATTGATACGCATAATATTACTTTGATGGTATTCATTGTTGAATATTTTTATCGCATAATTTAGTTCCTCTCCCTGGATGTGCAGAAAGCAGACTCAACATATTCCAGATTCCATAAAGTTTTTGCCCAGTCGAGTATTATATAATTATTTTCTACTTTACACGTGCAACCCTTAAACGTGTTCTGGTCTTGGTCATATGGCGTGTGTGTGACCGCTTACGTATGATGCCTTTCCACGTGGTGTTGTAATTTATTCAGCTTTTCCCTCTTGAGAGAAACGTCTGCTTACTATTTTTAATTGACCAAGTGCAATAAGATATCTTCAAAAGAGCTCTTAGAGTAGTTTGTCACCGTATGAATGTGAGTGCTGTTCATCTAATATCTAATGGTTTATAAGAGATTATATAGAAGTATATATTCCAGACATGTGCATAAAATAGCTAATACTATTATTAGTAAATTTTCTACTTTACACGTGCAACCCTTAAACGTGTTCTGGTCTTGGTCATATGGCGTGTGTGTGACCGCTTACGTATGATGATTTTCCACGTGGTGTTCTAATTTATTCAGCTTTCCACCCTTGAGAGAAACGTCTGCTTACTATTTTTAATTGACCAAGTGCAATAAGATATATTCAAAAGAGCTCTTAGAGTAGTTTGTCAACTTATGAATGTGAGTGCTGTTCATCTAATATCTAATGGTTTATAAGAGATTATATAGAAGTATATATTCCAGACATGTGCATAAAATAGCTAATACTATTATTAGTAAATTGTTTTCTAATATTCAACACCTCATATGATAAAGGTTACTGAGTGTAAGCTTTTAATATTAGTTTTTAACAATATTTGGACAGTGACACAAGTGAACATTCCTTGTGATACTTTCATATTAAATGAACTTCTGGTATTTCATTATGTTTGGTTAGTTTCATTATGCTCCGATACATGTTATAGTATGCATACATCTATAAAATTAGTGAAAGGTTTAATTATTTATGTTTTCTCTATTTTAAATTACCACCAAATTTTACATCGTATGGATTGCATTCATTCGAAGCCTTAAGCTTAACATATAAAGAAATCAAGGTATATTTATGCCCCAACATATTTCCAGGATTACATGAAAGATTTAGACAGTAGTATTAACCAAATTTATTACCAGTTACAATTTTCTACAATCTTTATCAATCAAACGAATACAAACAATGGAAATGGGCGCATTAGTATATAAATATATATAGGATGAAGGAGGCTGTTTCAGTATGGGTTAAGCTATCTGAAAATAGTCGCAATATTCATGTCATCACCTGTTATATTCAGAGCAACAAGTGTCGCAAGTTTTGTAAGTTATATGCTCATACGTAAGCATCTTTGAATCTTCGAAGGAATAATTTTGTTACAATGTGTTATTATCAGTTTTGTTTTAGCAATTCTGTTTGCTTTGGATTTTGCTAATAGAGTATTGAGTATTACAAAATCGGGCGGCATGAACAAAGTGCATACATGGAAATGGTGCTTTCTTAATATTGCTACAAATGCAAATATACTGGATAGAACATATTATTGAAATATAGTTTTTATCCTTGCTTTTCGTCCTAACTTGAAAATACACATTTGCTTGAAACTAAATGTGATTATACATTATACAATAAATGTAATTGAATTATGTATTAATTAATAAATTTGATGCCATGGTATTTTCGATGCTACCATTATTCTACAAATAAACGATCAACCGTGACTATTACAAATCGTCCTAATTATTCATAGTATCCTTTATTACTAAACCACGAACATACATTTTATGCATAATGAAAATGAGAAGAGAGTCATGTTTTAAAATTAGGTATTGATTTTGATAAAATAAACATAAAAAACTGATTTTCGGTGGAAAAAAATTATTTTGTAGGGGAAATTTTATTTTGGAAAAACGAAATTCAGGAAACACGTTCTTTGGGAAAAACAACGAAAATTTGAATTTTGGTTATGGAATGTTGATTCTGTTCATGAAATGTTGATTTCCATACTTTTTTGCTTTGTTTGAGCATATATTTACTAGGACAAAGCTTTATCCAAAGTAGACATTGTAATGTTTTTCAATTTTATTTATTCTCCTTTAAGCTCAAACACAGTAATAATTTTTCCAGACACAAACAACAAACCAACTTGAATAACCTATTATTTAGCTAATATAATCTTTAATCAAAATTTCCGCGGCTTGCAAATATTTGCTCACAATGAAATAAATTCAAAACAATTTATCTGCTAAGCTTGGATTAAAAAATGAAAACATTTCCTTATTTGCATGTGTCCAATGGAAGTTGGAAAACATGTTTTTATCAAAGCCTGTCAATATAAAACAATATTTATTCCTATTTTCGCATGTGCATTCAAAATTCCGTTTTGAATCAACCTAGTTGCTCGAATTGATTATTAGTAGCTAGCTGCTCAGGTAGGAAGAAGCTCAGTAAACTCTACTTAATTCCCTTAGTTCAATCATTGAATATATTCCGAAATGCCACAACTTGCTGTGATGGAATTGGTTGGAATATTAGTTGATACTGGAAACAGATTCTTTTCATTAATCCCTATACAGTTACTACATTCCCGACCATGCTTTCGGTTTGTATCGCGATATAAACCCAACCAACATTATATTTGGTTCACATATCTGTGTTCCTCATTTCTGCTTACCTTATTTGAAATAATTTCTTTCTTTAAGTGCAAGTCACTTCAATATAGTCTTTTACCCATATTACTGCACAGTTTTCTATTACTTTGTAAATTTGCATCAACCATTTGTTGGGTTGCGTTTCATAAAAATGCCCATGATTATTGCCAGTTATTAAACTGTATCTTCCAAAGACCAAATGGTATTGTGAGTAACAAGATTTTTAAGCAAGGGAAATCCGTTTCTGGAAATTGCAAGTTGCTAATTTTTATCCTATTAATTTGCATTGGTATGATTTCTATATTGACTGTTTTGATTCCTTTGACGATTTATATTCTGCCCAGTTTAAGCACTATCGTAACAACGTCAAAATGTCTTAACCAGAACCATGCACCACAGACTAGAATTTCACTGGCTATTTTCTATGCAGTGATGTTGACACCTGTTGGATTAATTTCCGTAAATATTGCGGCTATATCCTTAGTAACATTGGACGAAATTGGAAACAATTTGAAGAAATTACGGTAGGTTTTTTCATAAGAAAATAATTAAGTAATCAAGTTTGCCAACGTAAAATATGTTTTGAAATTTGTTTCAGTTTCATTACAAAAACAATGAGACTTTCTTCAAACCAAATACTCCGGTATAACATCGGATTAATTTATAGACAAATCCAACTTGTCGTCATTATCAGCAACAAATGCTTTCAAATGCTAGTTTGGCCAACAATAATAGTTGCTGCTGCCTGTGTGACAATCGCCGCATTATTTCCTTTAATTGCATTTCATGGGCAATTTGATAAATTAATCCAAATGGGAGCCGCCTCTATTGTGACCATAGCTATGATCCTTGCAATATTCATATTGGACTTTGGAAGCCAGTCCATCATCTATTCCAAATGTATCGTTAAGGATACTCGTTTTTGGAGAAGTTGTGCTTGGTCCTTGAGATTCATTCGGAGTTGTCCTCCAATCGCTTTGGGCATTGGAGATTTTCACAAAATGGACAAGGGTCGGGCTCCGGCCTTTGTCAGGTTTGTGATTCAGCGAACCGTATTTCTCGTTTTGAAGACTAGGAACAGCGATTTTGCTTGAGCATGTGACGGTGACATTAAAAGTTAAACTTGTGGAATATACTATAATAAAATTAATTTATCTGAATACGGTTAGCAGTAGCCAATTGAAAATTTAAGTTATCATACACGTAAACATGGTGAATAAACAACAATATCACATCATGACTTTCAGTAATTTTACTGGGTATGAGGTTGTGAATGTCATACCTGTACGACTACATCATTATTAACATAAATATATATTTTCAACGATTTGTAGTCAAAAGGGCGCGAAGAGTTCCCCTAGTTACACCCTTCAAATATTTCAGTATTGTGTCTCTTTTTATCACAAAGCGACTACCGTATGCCAAAGCAAGAGGTTTACAAGACAATCTGAACTTGGTCATTGACCTACTTTCACATTTGGATCCCCAATTTTGACCTTTCCAACTGATAAGCACCTTCTCTCCTCGTAACAAAAGCATTTTCCCGAATACCAGAACACCTATCCATAGCACATTTACACATGCGCTATTCAAAATAAGAACTGCAATAGCGTTTAGCTGCAAATCTGATGCATATCTTATTAGCGTGATATTTAAATATACGTCAGTCAGAGTGGAAATTCCTTGGAAAATAAGCAGATATACACCAAACGAGCAAAATATATTTTTATGCAATATCTCAAAAGCTCTGTACACTTGTCGCAGATTCGATGAGTTTTTTCTTAGTAATTGCGAAGTTCTGTAAAACCCTGATTTTTGTCCCAAGCGTAATTCCATTGTGTAGAAAAGTGTTACGTTAAAGCCATAAACGATAGCAAATCCACTTACTAACCCCGCCAAAATAAACATGTACAATATTAAGTAAGCCTGCCAAATTAGAATCACTATTTTCAAAGGCAGAGGCATATACTTTTTTGGAACCAATGCACCCAGGAAAATTGTTTCTGCGGGATCGCCAAATATGTAAATTATAACCACAAACGAATCCACTGCCATGCTCAATCCAATTATACATAACAGCATATCATGAATTCGGTTGTATTTACACTTATTTGGCATGTGATCCGGCATATAGATTTCTGAAAGCAGAGTAAATTTACGAATAAATTTCATTTTCAAAATATCTTCAATCAGTTTGTATAATTGGTAATTACCTTGTAAATAGCGAAACAACAATAACATTCCGTTTCCCGTTCTACAAATATCTTTGGAGAAGAAGATAGAAATGGATTGTCCAACGAGCACAAGTCCTGTTCCAAAGACGAACGGCAGTAAAACATTCATTTTATCTTTATTCCTTGCTACATGGTGAGCGTAAACTTTTGAAATTAATCCAAGATGAAACAAGTAATAGAAAAGGAAATTTCGCCACATTTTTTGTCGAAATTTGATCTGGTTGTCATACGTAAGAAGCAGCTTGCTCTTGTCTAACTGTATTGGTGAGACAAAGAAGTAGTGGGTGAATTTTAAAGCCTGATTCATCAGGATGTAGAAACGAGTGCTGAACATGTTAGAAAATATCTTTTTACTTTATTTCAAATAAGAGTACGTTTGCAGGCTGGCTGAACTAAAAAACTGCTTTTGTTCACGAGAATCAGTGATGACGCAGTAGGGTAGCAGTTAGATTAAATGGCATATAAATTGATTGCATAAAATAATTGGATTACGGAGGAATTATAAAAGGACATATCAAGTAGCTTATTCATAACTATTATAGGAACAAATACGTTCGTCTTCTTCTACATACTGCAAGTAGAACTTTTATATAATATAGGTTCGTAATATCAGTTTAGAGAATGGTAAATGAAATTTTAGTTATTCTATAAATATTTTAGATTCTTATTCCAGATGACAGTGACCAATCAAGTTCATGCCTAAATGTAATTTGAAAGAATTAAAACGCTCATCATATCATCTTATGAAGCATATAAAAACATAATTGAATTGAACATACCGCATAATTAAAAAAGATAAATAGCAGCTAATTGAATTTACATCGCAAGTCCTGGTCGAATTTCAAACACTTTCTTAGTGAACTAACCGTACTGGTCCTTGTAATTATAACATGTACCACATGTATGATTATCTGTACTGAATTTATACAATAAAGTGTGTTCACTTATAATTACGACATTTTTTGACCCTTCGTATCTCAAAGCAGAAAGGCCACTGGCCGATAAGGGATATTTTTAAAAATCTACATACCTTAAAGTACAAAAGTTTACCCTAGTCCAGAATCTTGAATGCCACGGTATCCCATTTTCTAAATCATTTTTCCTGCTCTACCCATAACTGCTTTTCCCGACTCTCTCGCTACTTTCTTACTGATATTTCTCCAAACGGGTTTGAATCCTCCGAAAGTCTTAGGTGGATTGGGTCGCCTGGAGTACTCCGAATTACATAATGCCCAGAATCTTTCAATTCACTTAGCTTGCGGCACGTTGGGGGCGTTTTTAGTTTTTGATACAAAATCACCATTTTTAACAATGAGGCACTCGTAACTTTCTTGGTATAGTGCACAATCCCCATGTCGGGCCAGAACCAACCGTCATCACGGCCGTGATGCTTGTCGATAGTGGGTAACAATCGGGCCTTGACACATTCTTCCAGGTAAACGTCTCTGGTGATTGTGCCCTCTGAAATCAAGGGGTGGGCAGATTCACAAATTCGTCCAACGCTTGCCAAACTAGAAGTTTCTTCGGGACCTTACCTTTATCCTTCACTTTCTCGACGTACGAAAATTCCTTAGGGTCAGAGGCATGAAGCAATTTCTTTCCCGATGCCACTTAAGGTTCTCAGGGTGCATAAGTTTCGTCGTAATTTACTAACAAATTACGTAATATTTTTTGCATACAAATCTCAGCCCCTGCACCCTCTTCCTGATTTTTTATGTATATTGGTGAGACCTGCTTAGTGTAGGATTTTATCCCCAGTTTCTTAGCTTTAATTTGATGTAACGTTGTTGGGTGGCAATTTAGGATTTTGCCCGCTGGGCGCGCTGAAATAGATGGGTTCTTTTCGAACGCTTTAAAAATTCGGGCTCTCCGTTTAGGGCTGTCCACGGTCGGCGGTGGACCTGTACTTTTGGAGAAATCAGTGTTTTTGTAGCTAAACACTTACCTGTAATATTGTATATCGTGTTTCGTTGATTACCTTCACTGGTAAAATGTTTCACGGTTATAACCTTTGACCCATCAACACTACTTTTGAAGTTGGAAATGGCACGTTTTTTAAACTCTTTGTTAGCGATGGTTTTCATCGTGACAAAAGTGAAAAAGAAAAAAGAAAAAGTACAGAGGTATAGTTTAGAGCATTGGGAGTCAGAATTCATCTTGTTTTGTCCCATATCTCTTATCGTGAATTTCTTATCTACTATGCAAATTTGTCGTAATTACAAGTGAGCAGCCTTTATGTAGACTAACAAAGGATAAAATCCATTGATTGACATATGAAACTGATTTGTCTAACCTACTGCTATTCTCATAACCTGAAACCATCAAATAAATGATTAAGTACAAAGCAGCCGTAAATTCCTTACTCGTTTACAATGATTATACACATCTTAAATATTTAGTTGTTCTCACCTAATATGTACGATTTTAATTTAAATTTATTTTGCATGGGTTTTGAATTCACTTTGCGAAATAGATCAATCGAAATGCATAACTGCCAACTACACCTAACTTGTGAATGGATTAGTGAGTTTTCTGTATTATTAAAGTGAATATAGGTTTCTTCGTTTGCATGTTTAAGAAAAAACAAAAAAAACATTTTTTTCGTTTTTTACATTTCCTTTAATATACAAAAATCATATTAACGGAACTTATTCATACATTATGTACAAGTCCTGTCTTTGCTGGTCTGGCGTTGCTAATATCAGTTTTTTCCCAAATAGAGAATTGAAATGAGAAATAGGTTTAAAGTTACAACTTTACACAACTTTAAATATTATTATATATTGTTTTGGACCCTCTAAATGTGATGCATAATAATGAATAAGGCATAGAAATTAAAAATCGTGTTAGCATCGTTAAAGATATATCCCAGTAAATCTTCTAGCATAAATACTAATTCTCACCTATAAGCAAATTTCTAAAGCAATTAAAAAATGCACTGATACGTTTTCTAGGAAGGGTTATCCGTAATAGACTTTAACTATAATTGTTCTCTATCCCTGTGAATAACATTTAAGTAATAATTACTAGATAGACAACGTATAAAAATGCGTCGAGAAATGTGCTGTCACAATATAAATATTATTAGGGTTGTTCTCAAATGTGATTGTGAAATGCATCAATTTGATCATAATAATCAAATGTTTCGACATATTAAAAGATCAAAGTCAATCTGGGTAACGCTTATTTCATATCAAATGGGGCTGATTAGAGTAAATCCTCATGTTTTAATTAATATACATAGTTGTGTTCACCTATACATTATTTAGAAAATTTTGGATGTACGAAAGATAAGCTGTGTTAACTATCTAATAAATCTATTATTAGAACGTAATAGCTACCATTTTTGTAAGTGGTGTATATGTTGTACAGAAAGTGGTTGGCCGAAATTGCAATCTCTATCTTCATTTGTACTGCCTAGATTTGTTTTAAAATAGGTAGCGTTCTAATTTAGTACATCGTGTCGAAACATTAAACAAATATCTTTGACTGTTTTACTTTAAAAAATTCCGAAAATAATATCCAATTTAAACTACGAACAGATCGTACTTAATTTAGCACAGAAAAGTCACACGTCACATGAGTTTTCAGATAAAACTTACAAGTTGTAAGCTAGAATTGTTATTGATTGAAGTAAATGCATTTTTTTGTATTCTGAGAGCAAAATGAGACAACAAACAGCTAGAAAATAACCTAAAATATTAATATTGCTTTATTACCAATCATTACAAGGTAAGCAAACGTGAGGTGGAATAAAAAATATCCTACAAGTTTTCCAAGAACGAATATGATTGATACTAGTGCTCACTTATCATATTCATGTTAGCCATTAGAATACAACTAGAAAAAATAATTACTGTGAAAATTAACGCAAATGATTGGTGTTTATATTTTTTGTATTGTCTTTTAATATGACAGAAAACATTTTTATATTCTCGCTTCTCGTAGAAAAACAAGCATGTCGTTTGATCAATGAAATAATGCCTTACATCGGAAATTTGATTTGATGATTGATATTAGCTGTTACCGTTTCGTCACACCTAAGAATATATTATACAAAGTAGCCCCTGATATTCCAATGCCTGGCACATGCATTTGACAAATAATTATATCAAATAAATATATAATGTTGATTTATATTTTTGTGGTCTTGTTTTCTATTAAAATAGTCAGTGATGCGTGGTTACAAGTCCTCGAATGATCAATGAATCGTCATGGTTTTCATGAAGGAAATTTCATACTTATAATTAATACGGACACTGCTGTCATATCTTATAAGAGTTTTACACTCTAGCTGGTTGCAATGTCATGTCATTTCAGCCCAGTCAAGCCAGGCATTAAAATCCGCACAATATTTTGTGCGCTAGTTACACCACGTCGAAGTTTTTAAGCTGAAGCGGATATGTGAGGTGGTAGTTTGTATAATTTACAGTTTGTATTTCCTGGAACCATTCATCCAAGTTTCTCTACAGACATGAAGGCTATACAACTGGAATTCCAGTTCTGATAGAAAATTAGATAACATCGGGAATTGTTACTAATCATATCAATTGATCAAGTAAGGAGATTTTAGTAAATGATTACATCAATTATTTGTTTAACTTCATACATGCAGTCACATATTTATATCTCTTTATCTAAACAATTCTTTTCAAGTATTTTCAAGTTTTGAAACGTTCACCAATTATTAAAAAAATTTGTTGGCTGAACATTTAATAATTTTGACTAAGCTTAATACTTCACTACCAAAATACGATTATGGGGAAATAGTTACTGAAGAAAGGTGTCGCGATTTTCAAAATCGTTTCATTTATGAACCCTCCTAAGACCCATTATAATTTATTATCTCCTATGTAGCTGAATGAAAGAAATTGTACTATTTCATTTCATGTTAGTTAGATTTCACTTAGCAGCTCCGCTGAAGAAAATATTTTTTTGTTTAAAATGACTAATTTTGCAACCAAAATATACTGATTTAATTCAAATTGCGGACGACGATTTTAGTAAATCGTTGACGCCACTCTTTAACACATTCATACAAACTGTATATTATTAGTTGGTAGATGATTTGTGTCTCATGAATATTTGATTTAGTAGATTTTAACGGAATTGTGTTTACAAAAGTTAATTTTTCAATGAGTCTGTGAAAGAAAGCTAGACACAAAAGCTTTCTAGTATGAATAAATTAATAATTATTCAAAGGCATTGAAAATTCTGCGTCGCTTATTATTAAATAATATTTATAAAATGAGACTAATTACAAGAGGGTATGATAATAATAATTGTTTATGAAAAAATCAAAAGTTTAGATACAACAAAACCTCAAAATAGGAAGTATTGGTAGTAGTACGATATGTAGTAGTCTTGAATATATATAAATCTTAGCTGGATAGCAAGTATTAAAATTTGATCGTATATAATTACAAATAAATTAATAAATTTGATCTTCATGATTAATCAATATAAGATTTTTGCTACAGCAATCGAGTCAATTATTTGGAAAGGAACTTTGTACTAGGATACATCCATCAATTTTGGTCAAAAGGAAAATGTCTTGTGTTTTGAAGTACAACGATAATACTTATATACAGATTTCAATCAATGAAAATCCTTACCTAAAATAAAAGATATTTTCTATGTGTACGCAAATCCATATTCCCAAATTTATAATTTATATCCTTACCCATTAATTTCTAAAGATCCCCCCATTACGATTAAAAATTTCTTCTTACAATATACTCCTTTCCGTCACACAACACGATTTGATCCAAAAATGTGTAAGCTTTCAACCCTATATTAGTTCTTCAGTACCGTACTAAACATTTATGACGTAGGTGCAAAGCGTTTCTTGGTCTTTTATATAATTTGATCGAGTAAAGGCACATTCTGAGATTGAATGTCGCCAGGTAAATTTAATGATTGTACATCTTTAATTTCCCACTCCTGGAACAGTAGTTAATATGTTTATATTATCAATATATCAAATCAAAGCTGATCCACTCAATTAATTACAGAAGAGCCAAATTATTAAAACATTAATCGCAACATCAGATTTTAACTATTTATATGAATACTTTTTATACATAGCTCGCCAATTCATTTTAATGGAACAAAGCATTGTTCTGCACCTTCTCAATCAGTTATTATTGATTGCAACCACATGTGGATAATTATAGTAATTTAACATTTTCGTTAATTAAAATCTTAATTCAAAAATTTTATGTACTGAAAGAAAAAATCCCTGTTTAAAATAAGTCTGAAACATTATTTTTAATAATCACAACAATAAATACGGTAAAATACACGTTGAAGTAGTATCACAATCAAATTTGTTGGATCACGTTACTTTATATTCATGTTATCCCGTGGAATCGCCAAACAAAAAATGTACAATGCAGTTTGGAAATTTATTCAACTTTTGGGTGACAAGTGATACTTTTGTATATTATTTCAATATGCAAGCTCATTATGTTTTCTAATGAATTAACATATCTGGGAACAAACAAAATGAGGTGTTGTTAGGTTTCTCTAAATGATGTGTTTTAATTTGTTGAATCAATTATACTGACATAATATGTATGACTGTAAATTTAATTTAAGATTTAGCAAAAACTTTGAATCATTTGATTTGTTTTTTGGTATTGATTTGATACGATTACTGAATAAAGTCAATTTGGGCAATTTTTAATTTCGCATGAGAGTGTTACAGTTTTTGAGAAGCACTTAAGCAAACTATTTAGTTACTATACTCGCACATAGATACTCCTGAGACAATTATCATATTCATATTAAAAAGGGGAATCTTTCAATCTAACAGTAATTCTATTCACTATAGAACATTGAACGGTAATAAGTGGCTTATAAATTGTACAAAATGTATTGCATCAAAATTCAACTATGTTATGCTTACTTGCAGTTTATGAAATTAGATTTTAGACGAGAAACAAGAAAAATAACTATTTAGAATTTAGAATAATTATTTACAGTTTTAGAGAAGAACATCAGCACAATACTCGTTACTGTACTCGCATATAGATTCTCGTGAGGCAATTTTCATATTATAATAAAAAGGGACAATCTTTCAATCTAACTAGATTCTATATACTGTAGACCGTTGAACGGAAATAAGTGGCGTGTAAACTGTATTGCACAAAAATTCCACTATGTTATACTTGTAGTTTATGAGATTAGATTTTAGAGAACGAGAAAAGGATAATTATGTAGAATAAAGTTGGCAATCGAATATCAAAAATAGCAACATTAGAGTTGAATAAGCATTTAGTGAATGTCACTGATTATAAATTGATTTCTCACTAACATTTCCTACATCTAAATAATCTTTCGGCATAGGGTTTACAATCTTTCAAGGATTAAATTTTTTATCATTTTTTATTTGTACAATGTTTGCTAAACAGTATGGCATTTTCTGGAAGTTTTGTATAGAGAGCAATGTGCTTAAAACTTAAAACCAAATTAATAGCTGAAAATATAAAACTGCCAAGAATGCTAATATCATTTAGTTTAGTTCAAAAAAGAATGGTTCGCTTTTGTTGGTCACTACAAACATTATATAACAAACTATAAATCAGCCTTAGGTATCAAATTAGTAGGGTTAGCAGGAATTTGGCACACAAGTATTACAAGGCAAATGTTTTGCAGGACAAAGTTATACATAACTGAAAAAAGGAATGTATCCACATGAAAGACCTAATCAATATTTATAATCCGTCGGCACCCCATTCTAAAAATCTTTGTCAAACCTTGACAAGTTTCAGCAAAAATTTTGACTAGCTAGAAACACAGTATAATTCTTTAATCTTATGTGTTCAAGAGGCTAGAAAATAATTCAGACCTTGAAAACTAATATTGCGATCTAACATCTGACCGATTCAGATTTTTTAACGTATTTAACCTTCGACTGGAATTTTACATTGGGAGGGCTCATTCAACCTCTGGTTTAAGAATTCAATGGTTAAACCAGTCAGTAATTAATCAACAAAAATATAAACTTGCATGCAAGTAATTTTGGCTACTTTTGGTAATACTCTCACAGTAAAAAACTCTCACATAAATTGGATACTATACCCATCTGCACATTAAACAGCAACCAAGATTGACACTGATTCGTAAAAAATGAAGATACACTCTATAATCATAAATCAAGGCGCATTTGAACTGTTTCGTAAATACTTGGTAACAATTTTGGTACTTCCATTAGAATAATGTGAATACTAGCAAACGTTGTAGTTTAGCTTTGTACTTGAGTATATCTATACCAGTTACATAAATAACGTTCCAATTACTGCTTAACGTATTATAAACGCTGTTAAAATTCTAGGTCCTTTAAATTTTATTACACTGATTACTGATAGCAGCCAAGCGTGTAAATTGCTGCAGACTTACATAAATATTTTTTTCTTGAACTAAGATTAAACAGTAGAAAACGTAGAGTTGCGAGCACAAGCACGAAGATAGAAGTTTGGCAATTTAGCCACCACCTAAAATAATTTTCAATTAAGAAATAAATATCCACTATCGCTTCAGTATTGGAGTAACTTTCATACACAACAGAATTGTTACTTAATTATTTCCAGAATAAAATATGTGAAAGCGAAAATGTGTTTACCTGGGAACTTGGAACCGTAAACGTAAAATTCCTACTCGTTGAAACCAAACACAAGCATTGTAAATATTTAATTGTTCCGATCTAAAATGTATAATTCGAATTCGTAGTTTGGATCCAAATCTATTTCATTTCACCAAATGGATTAAGTTGATTCTCTTGTTAGCCATAAATAACTGCTTAATGGATTCGTCGTTTTTTATTGTTATGATAGCTCATTTTTGCTTTTTATTTCAGAAAAAATATCAATTTGTTTTCATTTTATGATTTTTTCTTTCATTGTTTAAATTTTTTCGTAGACAATTTACTCACATATAATTTAAAATCACAACAACCTACATCACGTCATATCTATCTGCAATAAAAGTTCCTCAATTATGATAACTGAAGTTGTGAACAGGTTTAAAGTTAAACACAAAACGTAAAAGAACGTTTGCTTTGTGGGATAACAATGAACAAGATGGGGTGGATCAAAACTCCACAAATCCAATATCCACAGGTCCAAAAATCCACAATTCCAAAAATCCACAATCCAAAAATCCATAATATTTTTGTGACAAATTAAGTAGGTTAGGTTATGTAAGGTTAGATTGAAAAACCAAGTAACTTGTTTGTGGATTTTTGGCTACAATCAAACAAGATGTTGTAATGAAAGATCATATTGAAATCTTTAAAAAATAGCACAGTAAAACTTAAATTAAGTTACGGTTTGTGCAACGATAAAGTAAAGATAAACGAACTTCTACGTTTTCTAAGAAATCCGACACATGATGGAGTCCAGTTGCCATTATCAATTATTCTGGGAAATAAAATATAATTAGTTAATATAAACACGTAGTGTAGAAAACTAACGAGGTAATTAGTGATAAAAGTACGTTGATTTTATTGGTACAGATTTATACAAGATTTTTAGTCTGTATTTGTTGCATTGCTGTAGGTGGATAATAAGCGGCAAACCGAAGCATTAAACATAACGAATATTATATTATAATTTGACCAATGCCAGAAATAATCTGCGTATCTTTAAATATGTATAGTATTTTCAGGCTTTGTTCTGTCCATTAATTCCAAGATGTATTCTGGTAAACTAATAAACTTTTTTGTTAAACTTCTGTTTTCTAAAGATCAGTCGGGACATCGAAGGTGAACTTTCTTCAATTGCATCGAAGCGGTGGATTGTTTGTCTAATTGTTATCACAGCATTTTATCTAGTAAAAAAATGAAATACAAATACTGTTTACAGAATGAGCAGAGCAAAAAGGGAAATACAGTTTGTATGTCCTGGAATCTTTCGTTGGAGTTCCGTCACAAGTCAGCTGTACTAAGGGTAACAGAGTTTAGAGTTAGCGGTTTTACAATGTATATGTTAATCTATTTACCGTCACATAATTATCTACCTGATTCTTCATCATTGCTGGTAGGACTGAAAGGAAGAGGGAATTTGCACCCTACATATTTGTACTAGCATCAAATATTTCAAGTTCCTGGAGAACCTAGACGTCTGTGGAAGTGCAGAAATGAACCATTAACGGGTAACTGAGTTATGAACATTAATTATTTACATCTGATTATGTACTTTATCCATCCAACAATCCTATCTTTGACGATAGTATATATAGTATGCATTGGAATTGCAATGGATGGCGGATAAATTTTACAAAATATATCTCAAAAAAATTGTGCATAATTACGTTTACTTTTATTATATTGTTTTCTAACAGATATATATTGAAGGATTAAATTCACACAAATCGTAAATATAAATGCCCTGCTTGCTTACAATATACACAGACTTTGGATATGTTTAGTTAAGTATACTAATCTAAAATGTACGATTCGATATAAATAAATAGGCGTATCCATTTCTCCCATGGAGCTAAATGCTTCGAGATGATTTCCGAAAGAAGTATAACGTATGAAAGATTGACTTATGAACAATAAAAACCGTGAGACAATATAATATAGCCGCATATAAACTTTCATAATGTAGAAATTCCGAGACCAGAACAAAGCAAGAAGTGAAAAAAAGAATCTAATAAGTAATTTTTGACTGCACTACGTACACACTGTAAGTCTTGGCAGCCAAGACTTGCCGTATTAGTTGTACAGAAAATATTGCATCAAAAGTACACACTGTCTCTCGTGTTCATCTGTCTTGATTTCTAGTAACGTAATTAGTGGGCTGAGGAAAAGCCCTGACAATCTTTGAATTTGACCATTGCCTGAAAGAATTAATTTTAAATGAGGAAAACAGTTGTAGAAAATCTTTCAAGGTGAACAATAACGGAGTCTTTTTAAATTCATTATATACTATATTTTATCATCGTCCAACAAGGAATGCATCCATATGAATGTATATAATACGCTGCATAACTCGTGGTAACAATTGAATTAATTGTCGAGCATCTTGAAGTCAAAAATTCCTAGTTTTGTACATTGCGAAGTGATTTTTTTTGTCATTTCCACTTTATGTACGCATAATTTTGCTTCAATATTTTTTGGAGCAGAGCGTAATGAAAATGGCTGAGGGATGGGGATGGATCAAAAATCCACAAGCCCAAAACTCCACAATCCAAAAATCTACAATTCAAAAATCCATAATTCTAAAAATCCATAATTTTGTTGTGCAAATTAGGTTAGGTTGTTAGATTAGGTTAAAAAATCAAGCGATTTATTTGTGGATTTTTGGATTCGTGGATTTTTGGCTACAATCTGAGGAATTTAGTGATTCTTTATTGGTAAAATTTCTATTCACTGAAAACAAAATTTAGAGTTTTTTGGTATCTTGTTTTATTTAATCGATTTAAAATCAAGAATTTGCACATCTTAATTGCATTTATTTAAGGCTAAGGCAATCTTTTTTAGACACAACACAAAATTTGTAACAAGTTGTATCACTTGTGCGCCAGCCAAATTACTTTGTGTATGATCACATTATATTACAACATCAGATTGATTGAATTCCATTGTTATAGTTGGGTACATGTTATTACCTACATCGTACTTTGCTAGTTTATTTAAAGCAGAGAAAATACTACTTTTGTTTTTATTGATGAATAACCCGCAGAATAAAATTTTTAATTCTGATGCTACTACAAAACATGTTTAATACTTAATTAATAATTTAATTTAATTATATCGAGTCCATGCTTCTGAGAGAAGATACCGGTCACATTTTGTCGAAACAATTTATTTCTTATAAAATCAATGCTAATTCTAATTGTATTACAATGCCGAATTTATGAAACCACATCCTCAATAGATTCACATTGTATTACATATGAATAGTTAATTCAATGAATATGAAGTTTTTCTGTATGCTTTGTTTAAATATGGGAGAAAATTATAGAACTTGAAATGAGAGAAAATCACAATTCATAAATCTTTTGCTTCCTATAGACGATAATGGTCCTAAACATAAATTGTACTCCTCTAATACTCTCTACTCATTTCGTTTGGCGTGAAGCAATGACAGTATTCAACAAAACTACTGACCGGATAGCAATGTTGTATAACATTTAGACGAGATTTTTAAAGTTCAAAGGAGAAAATGAATTCCACGTTTAGCATAAAAACGGAGGTTTATTTCCTGCATTACGAAATCTGTAAAAAATGTAGTGTCATCTAATTGGACAGTGAGCATTTTCAAATGCCTACTCCTTCTAGGTAATCAATGTTATCTCAGAAATTTTTATTTAATGCTCTGGTATAACTTCGTTTGATAAAATCCTTTGTAGTCCCGTAATTTTATTACGAAACATATTTTCACTAACTCCCTTTCGCTGTACTAAACCAACGTCATATTCGACGTGAAACTACTAACGAAACTACTAACAACTAACGTGAAACGAAAAAACATCCAAAATGGACGCCCACAACTTTTACTCCGAAAAAGGAACTAGAAAAAAACCCAACCCAAAGCAATTAGTTATCTAAATGCCAATTCAAATATAGTGAAACTTGTTTACTTTTCCAAATTATGAAAACTGACCACCACTATGAGATACACAAATCTGCGCCAAGGAAATTAAATGCTCCGAAGGTTTTACTGCCCCAAGTTTCATAAAACCATAAAGGAAAATTATGATTTTGATCCGTCCACTGAAAAATCATGAAAATTAGATTAGAAGTTTTTAAATTCAATTACGCTTAGTAGTTTAATTTTCCACTAGTTTAAGACACGATGCAACCAGACCCAGCGACCAAGTCGGTGGAAACGATCCGGGTAGCAAATTTCTAACTACCTTGAATCAACTCAATTAGTGGTGTCGATACGGCTGTCATCGCCTTTTCTCTTTAGACATTAATCTTTTTTGTAACTGTAGAGAAATAATTGGTTACCTTAAATTGAGTTTGGGAAACACAGCCGCTCCACTAGGCTATATCCTAGAAAATCGAGAGCTTTCGGGAAGTGGAAAAATGTCACCTAAATATACCGACGAAAATTAAATTTTTTAAATCTTTCTTCAACTCGAAGCCACGCTTAATTTCACCTAATTTTACGGATTTTAATTTATATTTCAGGGATTTTTGCTTACCGCTGGAAAGGATTTAATCTCACAACCCAAAAGTTTTGATATGCGCACATAAATTACTGGCCATATGCAAGAATTACCCGAAAATTTAAATTGAAAGCAGTAACTTTAACAATGTTAATAGTTGTCTCAACTATCCCCGTTTCCGTAATGTTCATTACACAGTTAAAATTACACAGCTTTTTTCACTTACGTCAAAGATACTGGAGGAATTCGGTTACTGTCCTCTTCAAGGACAAAATGCAACTAACCTTGTTGATATGATGTCACGCGTCTCGCTCAAAATATTTACCGCTAAGGATATGTTCAGGCATTTTGATAACCTATTTAATACTGACTACGCTTTTTTAGACGCAAGAAGAGCTTGACATGCAGCATGGTACTGGCCCTGTTTAGAATTCTGCTTCTCTGCTGCTTAACTATCCACTAAAATTACTGGTTGCATGGTGTGCTTTTGCACACGAGCCTAGTTTCGTACATCTCAACAAAGAATATCTACAAAGTCACAAAATGCCCCTTCAATATTTTTATCGACTTGCTAATAAAAAACATTGCTTTCAATAATGATGATAACGCCGGCGTTCGGAAAAGCCTGATGTTGACCAGAAATTCAGAAATGCTAAGAGAAGAACTGATTTTCAATTGTAGGATATATATAAACGGTATCTAGATATTTCTAGCATTATGAAATCAGCAAAATATTATTATGTTTTAATAAGTATGACCGTGAACATTTTCAAATGTCTGCTCCATCTAAATATTCAATTGTTATCTCGGAAATATTTATTTAATGCTCATCGTTTGACGGTCGTCGGTACGACATCGTTTGACAAAATCCTTTATATAATTATAATCTGGAATTTATTTTCACTAACTCCCTTTGGTAGTACATATCTAACCTGATATTATACATAGTAGCCGGTGGTATTACAATTATTGGCGGCACAATGTTTCGTGTCCTACAAAAACAGTATACCGTTTGTCCTCATTTTACAATAAAAATGATACATAACGTTAGTCCATTAACCTCAGCATGGTGCTTTAACATGAACGCTAAAGAATTATTATACTACCAAATAATGTGAAGGTTCTTAAATGTAAACGACTTTTCCATTTTTTGAAGATGGATAGTCGGATATCTGGAAGTACCAAGTGTAGTGTATATCTGGAAATGGAAGTGGGATTTTCCTGCTTTGCTCTATCTGGCAATTCCAAGTATTGCAGTAAACCAATGAATTTTTTTGGTTGACTTCCTTCTTTCAAGAATCGGAAAGAACAACGAGGTGAACTTTGTAAACTTATACTTTCTACCATTTATTATATACACGATGCAATACATTGTTTGGTCAAGAAAAATGAGTACGGGATATATGTGCAACGGAGCGTAAGTTTGAAGTGGCGATTTGGGCCAACTCCGTGCTGTTTTAAGTGAACTACATCTTGATGATTTTTATAATATTTATTTTGCCTTTTTTTACAAAATATAAAAGCTCTTGTTCGTTTAACTTCTAAAGATTGTTTTCCAATATTTCCTTCAAATCAATAAGACCCTGTGATAACACCAACAGCACTGAAACCCGCAACGGCGTTATAATGTTACCTAAATTCTCTCAATGGTTCGCTGCGTAATGAAACATTTCAATGCGAAGCTTACCCAAATAGAATTAAAACATGATTGAACAAATATACTAATAATTGTTCGACTGGACAGGAGAAAGTACACAGATTGAGATATAGTACAAACAGGAAAACAATCTACCTCAAGTGTCATTCAAAAACCTCTCAGCTGTCCGGTTCAAGCTGCTGGCAAACAGCTTACCTACAGTATATTCTTTTATATTTTTGGTACGATTTTATCAAGCAAAAACATATTTTTTGTATAATGCTACAACATGTACAACAGTGCTTTAAAAAATTCAAATCAGGAATAAATCACATAAACATTAACGGCACGAAAATACCTAAACAATAAATATATTCCGATGAAGCGCTCATTTTGCTTATGGCGTCTAAATAGCAATACAATAGTGAAGTGCTTAGTTAAGTATTCTAATCTAAAAAATGTACGATTTGATATAAATACGTACAAATAAATACGTATCCACTTCTATATGGAACTAAATTCTTCGAAATGATTTCCAAAAGAAGTCAATGTAGGGAATTTTTATTTTGCATGAAAGATCGACGTTTGAAGAATAAAATCCCGGAGACCAGAAGATATAGCCGAATATAAACGTTCATAATGTAGACAATTCCGAGACTAGAATATAACAAGGAGACAATGCATAAATCTAAGAAGTGATTTTAGTCTGCACTAGATACACGATGTTACTCTTGGCGTATAAGTTGCACAGAAAATGGTGCAAAAAAAGTGCACAATATGAATTCATATAATACGCTGCATAACTCGTTGTAACAACTGAATTAATTGTTGAACATCTTAAGATTTAAAACCCAGATTAAATATATTCACCTGGAATGAATTTTGCATTTATGGTGTAATGTTCAAATATTAATAATAATTTATTTGATGAACGACTATGACACGCGTGACTTTCTAAATGGACGCCCCTAAACCTATCTCAGCAATTTTTATTTGCTGCTTAGGTATCACTACGTTAGATAAAAGTATTAGCGGGCTCGTCACCATAATCGCGTATAAATTTTCATTACATGTCATGGACCTACTTTACCTAACAAGATCTTATACAAAGTTGCCAGTGGTACTTCAATTGTTGACGGTCAAGTATTGCATTTCACTTTATCATTGTTGTGTCATTTTCTTAAAATAGTAAGTGAAATAAAAAATCTCTCAATATTATAATTGCTCAAAAAGTTTCAAAAAATGAAAATTCTACTGTTTATCTTGGACACGCTGGTAAATTTAATTAAGTTTCAGGGCACAATCTTATCTATCATGATAGTTTAGAGAGGATGCATTGGAATTGCAATTAATAGCGGATAAATGCTGCGCATAATTATGTGTACTTTTACTATTTAGTTTTCTAACAAATACATAGCGAAGGATTAAATTCACACAAATCGTAAATATACTAAATTCCCTGCTTGCTTATAATAGACACAGCGTTTGGATGTGTTAAGTAGGTATTCTAATCTAAATTGTACGATTTGATATAAATTAATTGGCGTATCCATTTCTCCCATGGAGCTAAATGCTTCCAGATGATTTCCGAAAGAAGCAAGTATAGGGAGTTTTTATTACGTTTGAAAGATTGACTTATGAAGATTAAAGACCGTTAGACAATATAATATGGCTGCATATAAATTTTCATAATGTAGAAAATTCCGAGACCAGAACACGGTGAGGGGACAAAGAATCTAATAAACAATTGCCTGGACTACATG
>JAHZMV010000214.1:0-28287 GCA_027743765.1 Coecobrya sp. COE2
TCTACAAAAATATCATTGTTACAAAATAATTGTATGTTTTATAGCCTTCAAGTAATTTGAGAGAAAAGCCTTTGTACACGTGAAAAAGCGAAAGCTCATGTTTGAAAGAAAATATTTAAAGAATACAGTTAAATGTTTGACATTTTAGTGCAATTAAGGAGTAGCTGTAGTGCAGTGCATTGCGCAATTTGCGGTGTGTGGGGTGCAATGATAATCGTATACCGGCTGCCTTTACTGCATTGAACCCAATTTCCAAATTACTTTCTCATAATTTTGCAGCAATAATTACAACAAATTACTTGTAAATTAAACCAAATAAAACGTAAAAGTTGTTTTTAACCCGTTCATAGCAAATACGTAGGGTTTTAATAGTGTCCTCGTCTGCTAAAGTAAAAAAAAACGTATTTCGTTTGTGTTTTCTGAATTGAAAAGGTGCATTGTAACAACACAAAAGTGAAAGCTTTACTGTGCAAAAAAATTGCTAACGCCAACACTACTACCTATATAAATGTTTTTTTCTATATAGGTATGTACATTATATGTAGTGGCTATATAAGTATAGCTTTATAATAGGCGTTCACATTCAATTCAATATACAATGAGAAAATATTTTCTTTTATACTTTAATAAACCGAAAAGGCCAAAAATCTGCAAACTACGTATTATTCTTTAATATGTAATTGCAATTAACAACCGTAACATTAAGGGAATATACACGAAGTAATTGAAATGCACTTTAGCCCAGCCCAAAGTGAAAGAAAATAATTAGGTGCATGAGTGATCTCCCAAAAAAGTGTGCACAATTTTCAGCTCTGATAAGCTTACTAATGTCACCTTCTAAACAAACAAATTATCGTATTGTTTTACCTTTACCTAATTTGTCAAGAAATGTTCTGAAAAAATATTTCATGCTATTAACTGTTGACTCTGTCAACGACATCTCCTTTGAAAACTTAAATGAAAAAAGCAATCTACCCTATCCTATCCCAACACAAAAAAACAAAGCTATTCATTGTAACGAGTGCCAAATCAAACTTATTACATACATTACAGTTAAAAGCTCATTTGAATCGGTGATCAATTACAAATTGGACTAATTGGGCACATCGGAACATTCTAATTCATAAGTATTATGCAAAATCAATTTGAATTTCTAATTAATCCCTTTCTTTAAATACAATATGCATATACATTACACCAACAGGAGTGTATGTAACAGTAAGAATGGACAAATATCATATTTTAAATTCAGGATGCAACGTAGCGTATATGTGACAATCTTGCATTATTGCTAAACTCATTGTCACTTCAGTTGACATTCAGGTTATGGCTGTTACATTTTCATTTGATAACTCTGGTTAAACTTCACCTGTTATGCATTAAGCTAAATACTTGACACCTGGGCACAGCCAGACATAGACACCTACACACCAACCTGTTAAAGGGCATGTTTAAAAAATAATAATATATTATTTGGTTATCTAACAGACTTTTAACCTTTTAAAATACTATTCATTATCAACATCATTGTAACTTTTAAGTCTAAGACGTAGTTTATTTGTAATGGGCTTAACTATAGGGCTGCCTGTCTCAAGGCTTTTTACACACAAAAAAATATTCTTATCTCATCACTTCTTATCGCATTCGCTGCATTATTATTAATCTCTGTGTAAGAATATCTTTGACAGACGTATTTTTCAATGAAAATGCATTTTAATTTTGGTTTCCTCTTTTTTGAATTGCATATGAGCAATCTTATAATATCGACCATTCATTCCATGACACGCGATTTAAAAATTACTCATTGTACATGAAAGCTGAGCGTGTGTGAATTTATCTTATAGTGTTAATTAATTAAATTACAGACTTAAATGCATCTTTAAAAATGCATCAAAGCATATACATACATACATGCAGCGTCGAAAAAAATCTTTGTAAGAACTTCACTCATTACGTACGCTTACAACAGTCCAGTTGGACACGAGTTACCCCCATCATCGTTGTGTAACAAATTATCATTAGTTACTAGAATAATGCAAAAAGTGTGAACCAACAATGACAAATAACTATATTTTCCCACCTACAATCTACTGTTGACCATGGACCCATCTACTTTTTATGGAGCGCTGATTGTGCAGGGTGCAATAAAAATAGAAATGTGATTTCCACAGGTTCAGAGGTCTATCCACAACCAGCCGCCATCACCACAATTTTATTAAACGTAGTAATAATAGGTAATGATAATTGCATTATGTTATGTTACCCTTGGGACTTATTGAGCTAATCTTGTTGCCACTACTGGCCCCATTACTGATGCTATTTGAGCCATATTTATGATCGTCAAACTTGTCATAGTACTTGTCGCGGTCGCCTGAAGGCCCATAGATATCATTTGGATGTTGAGTTGTTAAGGGTGGTAACGGGGGTATAGGAGGGGGTGGTGGACGAGGTGGTGTAGGAGGGGAAGATGAATGATAGTGGATGGAATTATGATTAAAAGGTTTTAAGGGTCTAATGGAATTTGCTGCACTTCCAAATTTAATTACATCGCCTGGATAAAGTGGGTAAGATTCAGAGTCTAATGAAAGGGATAGTGTAGTCTGGGATAATATAGGTTTGTAAGTAGTAGGACGATAGAAATTGTAGGATGGTCTATTAAAATAGGAGGGTTTATTGGTGACGAGTCTATCACCGGAAGAGAAAGATGGACGATAAGGGTACAAAACAGGATCATGATCATGATAAGGGGATGTGAAGGCTGCATTTGAGGAGGATGAAGATAATTGACTATTTGTATTTTTGTTGTTGCTCCCACTACTTCCCCCACTTGGGCCAAATATACTGTTACTGCTGTAATCACTGCTGTACGGCCGTCGATTGGAATGATTATCAAAGCCACTTAATGGTGGGTATAAATCATAAGAGTACGATTTGTTGCTGAAAGCTACATTAAAAATAAGAGAAAATGAACTTGCACGAGATAAAAAAATTTTTTTAAATCAAACGCATATAGAATACTGCTACTGTTCAGTATCGGGGCTGTCTACTTGACTGACTGGCTTTTTAGCAAATTGAACGCACGCATGCACATGATGCTTCAAAACGAAAAGGTTCTTATAAATATTATGCTTTATATTTACTATCATCATATTATAATCATTCTTCAGGTTCTCCTGAACTTATTAAACCGTGAAAAAGGCACGTCTTGTCCCATTCTTGTTATTATTTTCTTTTAGTTTGAGTACCTACACAAGACACAGAGAAGCAACAGCGGTGTCAAATGTGACACACTCAAAGTCTTCAAATTCACCAACTTCCTTTCCTTTGTAAATAAGGCATGAAGAAAAACCTACTTCACTGCTTTACACCTGCACTTCTCTATGTATCACTTGTGGAGGTTTTTACCATATCATCATCATCGGCAAAGTTGGTAAAGGGTTTTAGCTGTGATTGTGCCACTTCCATTTATGTGTCAGCAGTGCAAAACTGCCACACACGAACAACCTTTGACTGGGCAAACTTGTAAAATAAAACATTTTTTCATTTTTAATAGCACAAAAATCTCTACAAAGTAAACAAGTCATTTTTCTTCTCTGTGTGTATGCACTTTACTGCTTTATCTGTAATATTCATCTGTCACAGTCACACATATTTTGGCAACCGTTTTAAATGATACAGTAAAATGGCATTTCCTGTACTTGGTTCATGGTTCATTTAAAAAAGTATCCTTTCAAAAGTTACGTGCCTACCAAGACGCATTTTGAAAAAGTATAAAGATTTGTATCTATTATTTTTAAAGTAGCAAGCCCTTTACCAAATGTGCTTTCAGGGAGTTGGTATTGGTATCTCGCACGTCATTGTACAAAATATGTATTTAATATAATTCCTGCACGCAGGAATGAAATGATTTTTTGACAGGTCAATGGTATTATCAACATGGCCATCATTCTTTTTTGCAAATATTCATGACTTTTGGTTTCTTCATACCTATACACTTTTCAACAAAAACCGCTAATAATTCACTTTGGCATTATCATGCCGACTCGTTCCTTTTAGTAAAAGATGTTTGCATTTTCGCAAAGGAAGCTACATGAACTTTTATTAATGAAACCTTCGTTTCGTATACTTACGCGGATTGTCCAATAGTCCCACAGATGTGGAGGATTCGGAAGCCTTTTCTCGTGGTACACAACATGCCTAGATAGAAAATAAAACGAAAAATGTCAAAGAGTATTTCATGCACTTGATATAGTAATGCTTGCAAAACAGCATGGTTTGTCGGATTTCATAAAATACATTCTTTCAAAGAAACGTGTACACAACAAAGAGCACAGCGGTTGCTGATATTAGCCATGATGATTGCTTTTCCTGCTTGCTGTATTTTCTTTCTTTTTATTACAAGTGCAATTACCGTTAAAATGCGACCATTACAAATTTCTTTACATGCTACCCGACAACAGTACAAAAGACATACCCAGATCATTCCTCCATTACAGAGGTCAAGAGGCTTGGATCCTTGGAGCACACAGGATACACTAAGTGAGCAACCGTACATTCTACCAGCATGCCAACAATTTTGAGGTATCACTGAAAGAATTTCAAGACAAAAAAACGAGTTAGGATTATTGTGGGAAATGGTGAAAAACGGTGTTTGAAATCATCATTTCAGATACGCTGACATTTTAAGGGAACGATTTGAAAATCTTTGGCTTTTACGACATGCGATCTTTACTCGTTTCTATTACTTCCTTCATCTCTTTTTATCATACAAACCTCCTAGCTGTCTAGCATCTTCAGTCAGTCTGCTAGAAGTTTGAGTATAGTAGTTCTTGAATCTGCATCTTATGCTGCAAATCCAAATTGTCGCCGTTGGTCGCACTCATGTCAAGCATTTGACTCAACGTCAAATCTTTTCTGTTGTTATTATTGCCACCAGCAGCGCTTGAGAAGAGACCTTCATAAGTATGGGGTCTTGGTCTGTAGTCATTGTCGTTGTGATTATTGTTTGTTGAACTCGAAGAAGATGATCCTCCGCTTGTGGTCCCATACCGACTTCCGCTATACTTGTCCCTATTGTTACTATACAAGCCACCACTTGAAGCGGAAGATAAAGAAGAACCTTTATGCGTTATGGGTCTATATAAACTTTCGTGATCACCAACACCACGATCATAACCCTTCCGGTTTTTATCGTATTTACTGTCGAAACTACTACTACTACCGCTGAATAGGGAATCGCCCCTTCTCGTCGAAAACGAGGATGAGCCAGACGAATGAGATGTAGAATGAGAATCGGGTGAAGGACCAGTGGCAAACCCGAAGCGGTTATAGCCAGGACTCATTATCCCACCACCACTGGAGGACATCTCGTAAGGACGATGATGTCGACCGTGTGTAGAATGAGAGATGGGTCGATAAGCAGATTTTGGCTGGTGAATGAACTCTAGCCTGCGATTTACAAAATACACGCATTTTAAGATGTGGCAAATTTTTATGATTATTACTTAACGAGATAAGCCATGTAATTTGATATAGAATGTAAATGCATATTAAGTTACTACAAACGCCTATGAATGATCAAAATAGATGTATCGCAATACCTTTCCTTACTACCGGTTCCCGATACCATTGATAGCTTCGGTGTTGACGATGAGTATGATGACGACACTGTCACTGGACTGGACGCTGCAACCAGAGCAGTACTACCGCTTCCAGTTCCTCTTAAACTTATATTTCTTGAACTGTTCATAACACTTTTGCTTAAATTAGCACTACTGTTGTAATTACTAGATACTGGAGAAACATTACTAAAATACTTGGGTTTCCTATATCTCACGTCTTTATTTAGTACATAACTGTAGCTAAAGTCCGGATCTGTAGGATCTGGACTACTTCGATTGCTACTATAAGGCACGTTAATCCCAGCAACCGGTATTTGCACCAAAGCAATCGCTCCCAGCAGCAGGAACAGGTTTATCCCGAGGTAAGCACGTAGTGCAGAAATTGAAAGCAATCGCCCTTTCATACGAAAGGGTTTTCTGGATGATCTCATCTTGCCGACCGGTTGTATAAAAAGGATCGATAATCAATTTGGTAACATGCACTTAACCCATAACTTTTCACGTGAACTTTATTTCCAAATCCATTATGAAATTCGTTCAAATATTAAAGTGTACGTTGGCCGCTAAGGCTTAAATGAGCTCTAAATTTATCTAATTGCTCATATGACTAATTTTTTGCACGCATAAATCGGTTTATAACGACCAATCTCTTATACACATACTTGTCTTTATATAAAGGCTTTGCTCACCATGACCTTCAAACCGTCATGTTCTCTGCTCTGCAATTCACGGTTATCTCAGACACTCATCTTCATCCCAATACCTCCACCGTATTAATTTACACCAGAGTGATACAAGTGAAACATTTAGTTTTGAATTCACTTTTAGTACCTACACGCATACAACAGTTTATGCATGTATTGTATCTGCCGGAAAAGGCGATGAAAGATATGTACATGATAATGCCGACAATCTCATTCGTATGAAAACTGTTTTAGTCAACAGAAAAAAATGTATATGGGACAAATACACAGGGATTTTTGATCTCTTCAGCAGAAGCCGCAATGGCAATAATGGTAACAATCCCGCAACTAAAAATAAAATGCGTTCATCGTCATAATAAATTGAAAGTGCTGCAGGAACGAAAAAAGAAGCTCCGGAAGTGACTTTTCTGCTCCCTTGCTGCTCCTGCTATAAAAATGATACATGCTGGTCTTCCTTTGACTCTATTCTGAACTCTCTTGTTGTCCTCCTGCCTATTATTGTCTGTGTATTATTTACGTTTGTTTGTTGCTGCAGGGCATTCTTCTCTTTTAAACCGTACAAAAAACTTGCTTTGGTTTTTCAATTGAACCGTCATACTTGCAACAATAGTCATCATTACCAACCAACATCATCGTCAAGTTGAGTAGATTAAAAGCAGAGAAGAGTCGACGAGAGAGAAGATTCATCAACTTGCATCCCTGCATGTGCATGCATGCATGGACGAAATGCATGGACCAATGGCCAAGCCGTGGTCACAATCTCAGAAACAGTCTCAATATCAGTAAAAACAACCACAATGCAACAAAGCCGGGGCTAGTGACTCAAATTTAGAGATGGATTCTAACAACAACACTCTTAGTTACTTCACTTTTTATGATAATCACGATATTATGATAAATATTATGGATGTAGATTGCGGATGATGATGGAAGAGTCAAAATAGTGAGCACCTGGCAAACAGCGGTGCGTTGAGTCAATGTTCACACGCAATAATGGTTACACTGATTTTTTGTTGCATTACAAAGGACAACGATATGCAACCACTTTTCGACAGTTTGTATTGCTTTTTACGGTCATGTTCATTGTTAGTTTTTTTCAACATGTATTTCATTTTATTTCATTTTACATACCGAGAATGTAGAATCGCGTCTGAATTTGAAACCTGGAAGTTAAACAATGAGACCAACGATGTTTGACTGTGGTTGTACTATTGTGTACTATAATTAGGTAACTATTTCTGATTATTGAAAAAGGCTATATAAATTAGCCATTTTATTCTTTCCATTCAATTGGTAATGTAACTCAATAATACATAATTTGATCACTTTGTATTGTTGCAAATCCGAAAATTTAAGCACGGGAACTGCATAAGATACAAGCGTCCTTTACTGATTTGTCGAACTAAAAGTGATCACGCGAGTACCTTCACTTCAATTTAGAACAAAATATACATTATTGTTGCCAATTTAAAAACGGTAATAAAGATTGTATATTTTGTTGTTGCATTTTAGCCAATACTAAACCCAACACGAGTTCACATTGCAAAAAAATATTAGCATAGAAAGAAGGCCTGAAAGCCTTACGCTGTTCAGTGTATTGATCGAGGCAGTTTATTTTTCACTCTCTGGCTCGATTTGCTCACTTCCTATTTTCCCTTCCCAAGAATGTTAGATCATTTGGCACAGAAATGGTAATCGGAAGAGGGGAAACGATTAACAAAAACTAACAACAATAACTCGACAACGTGTTTAAAACAGAAGCATTGCGATATAGTTAAAACGTGGACTTAAATGACAGGGGCAGCAAGAAGGGGAGAGGAAAACGAAAAATTTCACTTCTTTGGTACTGCCACTGCCACTGAACTACAATCTTTGAGTTGGAATTGATTTGTAAAGTTTTGTACACTAGGACAAGTTACTAGTAAACTTAGAATACTACTGTTAGTAATAGTTTTGCATTTTAAAAGCTCTCTTTATGAACTGTCTGTCTGGGATAGTTCCAAATACCGATGATCTTTCACACATACTCCTACAAACAATGTTTCATTAAGACTAAACCTGCTCGCAGAGCTTTGACAGAAGCAGAGAGAATGAAAAATTATTTATATATTTTTGTTTCTTTTAATAAACATATATCCCATTAATAACAATGTAGATATGGATATGTTGATCTGTTGATGACGGATCATAAGAAAATAATTGACTTTACAAAGCACATATAGATAACCGTGCAGAAACTAATATGAAACAAAGTTTTATAAATATAATCTAACGATGAGCACTCCTGAGCACCTTCAAGAAGTAGCAGAAAGGGATGGATTACAGTAACGCGGTAGGTAAAGATAAATATGTAACATACCTACGCAATGTTATGCTGGTATGTAGTAGCGTTAGTCACTAAACAATAGAATCGTCACCGTAAGTTTAAAGTCAAGTGCCCTAATATAGATTTTGTTTTGTAAAGCCATTCGACAAATCTTTATCCTTTCAAATGTCATCATCGCCATTACGTCTCTCTCTTTACTACAATGCGTGAATATCTTGTATGTCAAAATAACAATAGCACGTAAGTTAGTAAAGTAAGGAATATTTTACAAACAGGAGCGAAATATTTTTATTCGTAAAGTATGAAAGTAACTCCTTTGGGTATATAAAGTAACGTTTGTACTATAATTTTTGTCAGCATGTCGCATGTAAGGTGCAAGCAAGGTAAGCCCAGGATAAGACATTTATTATCCATTTAACTCCCTCAGTTTCTGTTTATGAAACAGTCGGCTGAACATTATTTCGTGCGCAGTGTGTTACATATCAAGACAGCCTTACGTTAATACGAAATGTTTCCGAGTCAAAAGGATGCAGTAAATGAATATAAAGTTTGTAAAGTTAGTCTGCAAGTTATTTGTTTCAAGGGACAGAATGCAGTTTAGGTAATATTGCGACAAAATGTAACCTTTTGATGTAAACTTATACAGGAGATGAGACGCGTGTACAGAGGTTCACGGAATGTTTGAATAAAATGCAATAAATGCTGCGTACCAGCAGTAGTAGCAAAATGGTGAGAAATGGATTTTAATATGAATGATCTAATTTTGGAACATAACGGGGCTATAATAAACTTTTTTGTCTACCCTGTCGCGTGAAATATATCGTGTATCCATCATTGTGTTCCCCATCATTGACCATCATCATTCTTTTAATTGATTTGCGAGGTTGTGGAACATACCTATGTGGGATATATGTAGGTTATAAATTAATAAAAAATAAAATAAAATATTGATAATGTAAGTGTTGTAGCCAGTACAAGCTACACGAACAAGATTTTTAAAATTTTCATGCAATATGCAACGTGATGAGTGATGATACTGCTGAGGGTAACGACAAAACTGATGACTTTGGTAAGTACACATTCAAATGGGAAATGAGCTCAGGGGAGGAAGCCAGCCATGCAAACGGTGCGGCGTGGCGGTAGTCACTTCAAGAAAGTTTTTTTTAACTTTTTGAGAGAAGAGATATTTTTGCATAATTATAAATACAATACTTATCCTACACTACTGACTATTTACTGATGTACTTCTAAAGTTTGTTTTTCCACGAAGAGGACTACTACATGATGAAGGGATTTATGTTCAAGAACAATGTACAGAACAAAGTGCCTTGTAATGACGATGATGAGATGTTTGTTGTTGTCATTGCATTGCGCAGAGTTCATTGTGTGCACATTTTCATTTCAAATTGCGTTCAGAATCTGTGTACAGCCAGGTATTTGTCGACTTGTGCTTCTTGTCACTTGAAATGGTTGAGATACTTTGTCTTCTTATTTCTGCCTTAAAATTTATTCTAACTGGTAGACTACTGCTCTGGTTAAGTCAGCTACATCTCTGTACTCAAAATGGTTGTTGTGATCAGTAGAGCTGAAATGAGAAATGGATTGTTCTTCGTCATATAAGATTCTAGGATTTAGGTAAACTTTGTGCCTGCTTTTAAGTGGTATACTCTCAAAAAGAGAGAAAAGTAAAAGAAGAGCAATAATAATCCGTTCCGTTTTGCTGAAGAACAAGCGACGCAAGAGGAATTACAGCAAGTGCTTCTTTTGTTCTGGTACTGGTGCCCCACCAAAGAAAATATGGATGAAGAAAATAGGGATGATCACGGTCATTATCAGACCCAGAATATATACCTACACAAGCAAGTTTTCTAAATGTAATGTAGCATACATGCATATAGTATATAGCCAAAGAAATTTGTCTTTTAAACTACGCAACCGTGGATTATGATCGTGTAATACAAAACAACAAACACTAGTTTAGTCTAGAATTATCAGAGTTTCTCGTTCCCCTAATTTTCTAAACGATTTAAAACGACATCAAGAGTTTAATAAATAAAATTAAATAGCATTTCTTCCTACATCTTTGTATTATTTGTTGGGTTCAAGTTGGGTGTAGCCCGTAGTAAAGGCATTAAATTACAAAGGGACTTTTCCAACATAGCGGTATCTTGAGGACAAGGCAGGGTACATGAGTAAGTCATGATAATAGAGTCAAACAGGAAAAGCTGAGGTTATGGGTGGTGGTGGTGAGTGATGATGAGAGAAAATTGTAGAAAAATTTAAAGAAAAGAAGATGAGGAAAAGGTGTGAACCAAAATGGATAATGTTACACTTCTCAAGATGATTTGCACTTTGGCTGATTATTAATTGTGCTATTCATATACAAATACGGTTAACAGTTCAAATATTGTATTTTTCATGTCAACCCAATTTCATTAGAAGTTTTCAAATCGCCCCTTTAAAATGATCACAGTTATAATTCAAGTATTTCTAGCATATAAAGTTTAACGAACCGTATTGTCTTTTGCGATGGTCAAACAAATCAAAGCCAGGAACCTTGGAATTCGGTTTCACCTTTTTTGATATCAGCAAAGTAGGTGCTGGGGGTGGACCTGGGGGAGGCCCTGCGGTTACATCACCGTTTGACACCACAACTGCTGAAATTGGCTTACCTTGTACGATTTCTTTCAAAAGCATGGATGAAATTCCATTGACTGATTCTACAGAAGGGGGCGGTGGCATTGGAGGAAGTGGTGGTAAATCACGAAATTTATTTCGAAACACACGACGACGACCCAGTGTTCTGTCTAATCGTCTTGTTGAAATTGGGGCAATAGTTGTAGTAGTAATTACGTTGAAAACAGTTTCACTTTTATTGCCACCATTGAAAAATCGTTGTATATTTTCCTCTCCTTTGTAAGCGTAATCATTATGGTCGTCCTCTGTCACCGGAAATTCTTTGTGCGCACTGTGCCCATTCTTACTATCACTATCCGGATTATGATATAGCGGGGGATTAAGGAATGACCCATCATCACCACTGCTTTGTTCAAATGAGGTTGAAAAATCATCTTCAAAATAAAAATCAGGCGAGTTCAACGTTTCCCCACTGCTAATTATATCAGAATTACTGTTCTCATCTCTGTAATTGTAATATTGATGACTAGGTGGAATAAGTCCAGATATGTTATTTCCCTTACTTCCCACAATGCACTTTTGAAATACTATTAAATTAACATAACAAATTAATACAGTACGGAATATTATCAAATAAACCGATTTTGGCTTTTTGGGGCGCATTGCACTGTTTATAAACGTACCAAAGGTATTAATTGTTCTGCTTATGGGGAAAAATTTGACTAAACTGGAGTAAACTTTTCACTTCCGATTCGCTTGAATAACTTAGAACCATTGACTACTCTGATTTGCACACTTAATGTAGCCAGCTCATAATACAAGTTATTTCGAGATGTGGACAGACTATTACCGTTAAAGACACTGATCTTCAGGTTTCAAATTCAAAGTTATTCTTGTTCAATGTTGCTTATGTAAAAAAAGGAAAAGGGAAATTTTTACTAGAACATCCATTTTGTTGAAAAGAATAATGTACATTCATGCTTAATGCGAATACGTAAGAGCTTTTTTGGTAATTCTAATTGAAATTAAGTCACAGAGTTTTTATAGCGTTTTAGTTACAGAGAAGAAAAACGTGATACATGAGGATGCATTTTTTGCTAAATTGTTTGTCAATATCATCATCGCTTATGCTGATGAAATGAAGAAAAAGGTAATGAGGTAAAAAGGAGAAAATCCATTTTCATTGTACTACAATTTCTTTTCAATGTTTAGGCCCAAATATACCTTCAATAAACACACATCGTGTCATTTCATTTTATTAGCCTCTATTATCAACAAAAAACGAAATATTATCAAAGATTTAATTACGAGAGTATACATTTTCCCCTGTAAATCCACTGTATGTAATCTTTTGATGAAGGAGTGTGCGTGATATGTAACAATAGTTCAAATAAATCATCATGATTATTTGGTTATGCTGCATTCAAAGTACATTAGTTTGTATCGACAGGTGTAACAATGTGTTACATTACGTCTCTGCCTGCAACGAAAATCCAAGTTCCTTTTTTTACCTAAATCCCTCTTCAATTCAATTTTCTTGTTTCATTACTAAAACCTCTAGGTACTAGTATAATACCGCCACCGGATGAATGGGAATTCAATTGAGCTATATATACCACTGACGCTGACAACTGACGCATGATATTATCACATCACAATAANTAGGTACTAGTATAATACCGCCACCGGATGAATGGGAATTCAATTGAGCTATATATACCACTGACGCTGACAACTGACGCATGATATTATCACATCACAATAAATGGCTAAATAAATTAAATAAGATTCAAGTCGGCGCTCATAGGGGTAAAGTACTATTGTTAGTTTATTTATTTCATCATGCATAGATTAAATTATTTCTAGAAAGACATCTTCAAATATCAAATGGATTACCTCATGTGAAGTTGCAATTTTAACTCTCGATTTCTATTTTAAGATTATGCAAATTGGAATACACCTGCGAGATGTTTATCTAGATAATAATTTATTTACAAGATAATCTCAGGATCAGCATGAACTCTAAAAAAGTACTTATGTAGGTACGTGTATTTTTCCCAGGTGCTAATTGAATGCAAATTTTTTCACCTATTTTCTACGAGGGCAAAAAAATGATTTGTGCTGCTCCCATTATGCCTCTGCAATTATTGCTGATGAAAATTCATAACTTTAATCGAGTGACAAAAATATCTGTACAAACTTGTGTAAATCTTTACCAGAATTACACAACAGATCCCTTTTCACTCATGTCTGATACCCAAATTAATATAAGGCGAGAATCCATTGATTGATTTTATTTTATTTTTTACGACCGTTCTTTTTAAAGTTAAAGAAGAACAAAATACAAAAATATATTCTCTATTAAGAGAGTTTGCGTAAACGATACTATAATACAAAATACATATTATATAAAAGTAATATTTTAAAAAGGTACAAACAATAAAACACAAAAACAAAAGCCAAGTTCCAGAACAACAAAATAAAAAGATACCGTGAATAGATCAACAACAACAACAATAAAACTGACTATATTCCGCTAATCCATTATAATATATTAAATTATATACATTAAAGTCTCAAGAAGTATACGGTAATAAAAACAAAGCATCAAATTTTACAAATTTTACACAGTTTCTTTCTTTATCGGACATGAAACGAGCAAGAGGAAAAGTCAGCAAATACAAGATGTGGACAATGGGTACATATGTATACATTAAACATGCTTATACCCTATTTCCATATAACATAAAATATATTTGTAAAAAAATATAATAAATTATTACAACTCTTTGAATTGAAAAAAGACTGACTCGTTTTCTTTGCAACATTTATATAAGGACTATGTAAATTCTGTGAAAATCTCCATAAGCCCTGAATACTTTTCTTTGAAAACAGATAAATATGAAAAATATTTAAACTGCCTGACTTGCGACGTATTAATTTATTTAACTACTAATGATCTAATGTTATGCTGATATCTGAGCTCTGATCCACCTAGCAGTTGTAGCTACTTTATGGTAGATGCCTGGCTGTCTGTCTACAGCACATCCAAACCCTGCCGACGTTATTCCAGCAAGTGTCCACCGACCTTCGTCAAGGACTACTAGAGGACCTCCGCTGTCCCCTAGACAAGCGTCCATTCTTCCATTTCTGTGCCCGGCACAGAACATTTCATCGTGGAGTTCCACACGAATGTGCTTTTGATGGTGCCAACGGCGACATTCATGATTATTAATAATCGGCACTAATACTTTTTGCAAGACGTTTGTTCCCGTTTTACCTAAAATATATGTGAATCTTTACATTAAACTGGAAAGATTTTTTTGATATTTAGCAATTGCAATTAATTATTTATTTTGAAATACCAAATGAAGTATCTGTCTTCCCCCAGCCAGCTACTACGCCAACTCTTCCTTCGTAGCTCTTTTCATCTTGCGGAAGACAAATTGGAAGTATATTTGCTTTAAATCTGACTGGTCTGTGAAGCCTCAGAAGAGCAACATCAAATCTGAAAGTAGATCAAAGCATTGAAAATCAACTACCCATTATTTCTGTACATAAAAACAAGTCTACTGATTTACTATGTACAACTAATGGAATTTTTATGTTTCGCATTACCTGTCAGGTTGTGTCAACATGTACTTGAAACGGGGATGAATGATACGTTCCACAACAGCAAATCTTTCTTCAGGAAGGGGTTCCAACCAGCGACCTGTGTCTTTGGTGTCATGCTCTCCAAGATAAATGGTGATATCAGAGAGCTTGGCTCGGTGAACGCAGTGAGCTATTCCACATTTTCATATAAAACATTTTAGAATTTTCAAAATTTCCAAACAAATGTGTATAGAAAATATATCCAATACACTGTATCGTCAAATAATGTGTTTAAATGCAAAGACCACACTTTATGGAGCAGGCAATCGCAATGATATATCAAACCTGCAGTGGCGACATAATAATGATTTAGGAGGACACCTCCACATTGGAATCCCGAGATACGTATGTGAGCTTGCCAAGGTAGCTCTCCAAATGATGCTGTATTTCCTCCAATGATACGCTTCTGAGCGCCCATTTTTTGGATTCCACATTCTATAAGCAATATTCATTTATTTAAATGCTTATTTTAAACCGTTCATAAATTTAAAAAATCAATCAGTAATATTGACTAATTGAATGTTACCAATATCATAGTCTGAAACTGAGAGATCGTTTATATCAAACGTTTCCTCTTTTCTTAAGGCTTGTTGCGAAGACGTCAAATACGAGGTGGAAGAAGCTTGCCTAGAAAAACAAGAAATCTAAAGTATTAAATTGCATTACATAACAAATGCGACAATTTTGTTTATTTCTCTTCCAGAATCAATAAAAAAGAAAATACAAAAGCATATTATCGCGTATTTTTGTTGCATTTATTTATTTTTAGCAAGTACATTTCATCATACGTGTTTCCGCATCCCGTCCTTGTCAACCAACAAAGGATGGCAAGTGTACATCCACCTCCAGGACAACTTCTCGCACCACCAGTGAACACTTGAGGGAACAGGCGAGGAAAAAAGTACGAGCTGGTGAGGTCATGAGCACCTGTCAATCAATCAAAATCATGAAGACAACTTAAAATTGATATCGGTTAAATTGCCTGGGCTTTTTCTACTACCCTAAATAATGTCATCCATTGGCATCATGATTTTTTGCCGTATTCATATTAAACATACCCATGCCATTTCTTCTCGGTCCTCCAACAATCCATGAATGTGAGAGACTGAAAATTCCCACCAATGTCAAAATGGAGGAAACCCGCATGTTATGCCGGTGTCAGCAACAGTGTCACAAGAACACCACTGACGAGGAAGAAAACAAAAATAATTGCAATTCTTAAGAACTGCGGACGTTTAGACTTTTACTGCCGGTTGTATTGTCTAAATGGAAATCGACTAGAAACAAATATGTTTTCACGATGCCTTCCGGAACCAATTCCTGTGCACTCCTTTTGTTGCAGGAAAAAGTTGTAAGTTCTGGCTTCCCGACCGTTTGGAAGGCCACTTTCCTTCACTGCTGCTAGTGGAACACTTCCGCTGATACTTAGCCAACTCATGCACGATAGCTTCCACTTTCGTCAGAAAATCGTGATTTCTATGGGCTCACTTTGTTCTTCCCACATAGCATGAAACTGTGGAATTAAAATTACACGTCAACTTTAAAAATTCGCCCATTTTCAATTTTTAAGTCTTTTAAATTCCCATCTAGCCAAGGAATTTTTTTTTACAAAAAAGAATATTACGGCACAGTTGACACAATCATTTAATCTTAACTATCACCAACCACCATATATCACCACTGAAAGCGCAAAGTACATGTAACCAGCAACGCTCAACGTTGGTATAATTATACGGTTACAGTATAAAAGGCTAAAATGCTATATAACATGAAAACGCGCAAGATACATAATAACTAGTAATTATTGATATATTTACTATTTGACACAGAGAGAACTTTCTTCCTCTCATTAAATCATAATATAATTTCCACGATGACATTTTTACATTTTAGTAGTCTATCATTAAAAATGTATCTCTCTCTGTCTTCACTCACTCGCCACCAACAACAACCGCAGCATGCACTTTTTGATAGTTGCAACATAATAAATCAATGTAATTTCAGTCAACTGAATTGAACTGTCTATATTTTTTCTACGCTTTTCTAATGTGTATAGACCAATTCATTGTGGACAAGAGAAGTGAAGGGATACATTTTTCTAGTGATGAATAGATTTACCTGTGTACAAAACACTTTTCTTTGTTTACTTTTCAATTTCATGACTATGGCAAAGCAGTCTATAAAAATGGTACCCTTTGGCTTAAAATGTTTTCCATTTTCTTTGCAAGTGTAGTTCACACTTTTATTAGATATGACCAGGCGATCAATTCGATATACATTTTTTATGGATAACTAACAAGTAGTGCGTGTATGTATATGTGTGTATTTTTTTTTCAAAAAGAGAATGAAAAGTTTAAAAGAAAAAATTCTAGTAAAAGTACAAGTGCTACACAGAGTTGTTGTATATTATTATGGCAGATAAGTGAAGAGTGTTACAGTCACAACGACAAAAAAAGAACCTATAGCCTTTCAAGCTTGCAGGAACGTCATCAAGTCATCATCGTTATTATTATTACAAAAGCAGTTTAATGGCAGCTACTACAATTTTTAAAGTGTATTACGTATGTATTCCCTTATGTTTTTATGCACTTGATTGAATCTTCAAAACGGTCATTTTCACAATGAAAATCTCTGAAAAGAGATCTTTATATTTTGTGCATATGTGATGCACGAAGAAGCAGGCAAAAGCGATGATGGGAAAATTGATGATGGGATGCACGAGCGTTGACGAAAAAAATATATAAGATTTTTCTTTTTTTATTCCATCTTTTATTACTTTTTTAAGCATAGCACGTAAGTGTGCAAACGCACACTACTTTGTAATGTGTCTGTTTCTGTAATATCATTTTGGAGTTTGACTGCTTTACTAGCCAAGAATTACGGCATTTATTACGTAGCTCACACCAACTTGGCAACTTTTACTTTCAACTCTGCAAAAAGATTCAACAAAAAATCTTGAAATGTCAATGAAACGCTTTATTTACCCTTTGCATTTATGATGAGTTGATTTTTATAAATAAAATGAATGAATATGGTGTACAATAATAATAACAACAACAAATAAAATTGACGAGTGAGTATCACTTTTTTTATCAAACAACTATAAAGTGCGTAATCGTAACAGTAACAGTATTATTATTACATGATGTACAGTTAATATAGCATGCCTACACACTGCACGCGACTCTAAACGCTAACTACAGGTTTTCTTAAAAAGGAAATTATGAATTGATGACCAGGCATATATTGTATTTCAAGATTTTTAAGCTTTAGGCAGACTGCATTATGCCAATTATCAATATTGCATACCTAGAGGCATTTTATTAGAATCATTACGATGGCACGGAGTGTAGTGGCAATGAATGTATGATTGAGATGCAGTTCTTAATTGATGAATTGAACTTGTACTACTGGTAATTTTAATGAAATTTGCTGAGATAATAGTTTTCTAATCATTTCAAAATGGAAGGGTTACTGGTTTTATACAATTTGAATGTTTGATCAGTGCCACTAATTATTATAATTTGATGAAAAATGATGGCCGGAAAGGTAAAGTAGTCAAGTCTAAACAAAAATATTGATGCTAGCACGAGCTGTCAGTGTTCGTTTAGTTTAACATTTTTCATAATATGCGTTTACTAATTATCATACTTAATATTCAATATTTAATATTTTCTGTTTCCATTTTTATCAATTATAACTAGCGTTTGATATTTGTTAACAGTTCACATTTCTAACTCTGTACTGACTGTAAAAAGTAAGCCCAAAGACGGTTCGTCATCCAACAAAGATGTTATGAGTACATGATTTCAAAAAGATGAAAGAGGTGGAGACATGTTGGTACATCTAAATGTTTGTTGTGAATGTGAAGGTCATGTAATAATGTAACTTGCTTTCCAACATTTGACATAAAATAGCATAACATTTAGACAACAGATTTGACAACATAGCTACAAAAAGCGAATTAAGTGCCTGATGGATAAACCACTTTTTTGAGCCATTATGACACGATGTTTGGTTACTAGACGGTTGATTTAAATGGTAAAAGGAGGAAGTCATAAGCTAGCGATACCACTTTTTACTCATTACAAAATAGTATTCATGTTTGCCAACATGTACCTTTTTGTGAGGTACTAATAAATTTAAACGACTATGATGACGGTAGAAGAGGGGATTTACACGGAGTGTGGTGCCGGTAAATGAAGCGATGCTAATGCTACTCAGTTGAAAATTGAATGGAAAATTATTTAATTTGCTAAAAGATTGCGGGGCGATGTTGTTGCACCCTTTCGTTTTAGAAAATCAGATTTCTTTGTAATAAGAAACATGAAATATTTTTTTGCGGAAAATAATGAAAAAAATTAACAATTTCACTGTCACACGAACAAGTGCAAAAAGGAATGTATGCTAGTAGTGTGAACGATCAGTTTACATCTTAGTAACAAAGGCCAATTTTGTATATATCGTGAAAATAATAGCATTGGTAATTTATATCAAAAACCAAAAATATTATTTTTCACGGTTGACCGCAAATTCGAGGTACCATGTGATACGGCGAATTATGAACCATAATATGAAAAAAATGTGCGAATTACATGCATTTTTGAAACAACAATGTTTCCAATTGAATATCAAGTGCAATTATTACAATGTGTGGTTCACTGATGTTAGTGAATTAGTTACACGCATACACATGTACCATTTGGGTAAAACCAAACTAATATCATATAATTTTAAATGTGTAAAGTAACTTTTACTTGGTTAATCGGTTATCAATTTGTATATCACCCACGCACGCGCATACTACAATATAGTCATAGGTAAGTAATAGCAAAAGAATTTGAGAGCTTTGATATGATATAATCCCAAATAGGCGGTAGAAGTAAGTATGCGGTGTAGACTAAATAATTTTACGCTTCAACGATATAGGTGGTCAGGGACTTGAGAGTTCAAATTCATTATTACAGATCGCAAATTAAATCTGAGAATGATAACGAGACATGATAAGAGACCTTTTCCTGTACATATAATCATTAAAATAAACATTAAAATTTTTATAGCTAAAGTCATCTCTCTTCCGCTAATTGCAACTATTACGCACAATTCACAAATGTTACTGTTTTATGCTTATTTCTTCAGACAGATAAATTCATTTACACCTTTTTTATGCTGGGTTCACGATTGATAACAGAAATATAATATTTTTATGATGGCTGTGATTTATGCATTCTGCATGTTTATTATCTTATTGACTGAGATTGAGATAAATAAAGGGACATTTGTGTATGACCTAAAGGAAATATGGTGCATTTTAACAATAGTATATACCTAGCTCGTTATTGCATAACTATAGATAGCGATAAAAGCTTTTTGCGTAACAAAACAGACATTAAAGAGCAATTTAAATTTTGAATATGCATTTCCTAATTTAAACAAGCAAAATATTTTAAACAAGGTACATACTTCGCTTACGGTATCGGTTAAACGTTAAGACTTGGTCAACCAAGAAATTGTTTTCAGACAGTCAGCAATTTTATTCTCATTCTATATTTAAATAGATGGACATGATCACCAAAGATAGAAGTGTGATAAACATGCACATATAATAGTCATCCATCATCTCAAGGAACAGAAAAAGACACCATGCACAAACATGACTCGTTTATCGTCTTGAATTACCTTTTTAAAGAGACCCTGATAAAGCTAATCTTTTAAACTGGTCGACTGAGTGGCACAAAAAGAAGCGGAAAAACTTTCTCATGATGATTATTAAATTCAAAGTAGAGATATAACTCAATATAAAGTTTTGTTTGAAACGGAACTCGTATTTATCTATTTATTCATTGACTTGACCACTTTGGTGAATATGAAAAAGTAACTAAAAGATTAATTTGTTGTTGTCTACACCGGAAACAGGATTATATAATAAATTATAATACCTTATTTATAGGGAACCACACCACATGGTTTTAAACATATTATGATTTTGATATGAATTTTTAATGACTTTGTTATTTAGACATTACTGTGCCTGCCTACGCGTTACTTACGTCATTATTTAAGCTAGCCCAATCAAAATCCTTTATGTAATGGTGTGAATGCATAATCCTTAAGTCTGCCTTATACAACCATTACATTCAAGGGAGCCCATTTTGGGAATGTACATGTCAGCACTGTAACATAATAATAATTACTTTTCTACAATTATCACGGAAGCAAGTAAGCCAACGTTCTGGGAGGAAAATGACAACCTCGTGATGTGGTTGTATTAGAAAATCTCTTGAGCGAAAGAAAATCGTGAAATAAAGAGGCAGAGACGATAATAATGATACAAATTGTAAAAATATCACGAACAACAAAACAAGGCAACTTTCGTTCTTGAGGCTACAGAGACATTGTTACATTTACATATATGTGTGATTGCACAGTTACGTGCAGTTACAGCCTACTTAAAATTCTAAAAGACAATAATCTATTGCCTCTTTGTTTCCTTGCTGTTGTCGTCTCAGTAAAAAATGCCCTGTCCCTCTAAAAATGGTTCAAAAAGTTTCAAGGAAGGAGGAAGATACGGAACAGCAGCGACTGCGACTTATCGTTAGCATGTAGAATATACTTTAGAAGAATTCATCTATTTGAGTGAGTCATATCTTGCCAAATAACGAAGATGACATGCTGGTTCCCTTTCCTAACAACCTAAAGAAAGATTTATGTTCTTAGCCGGGAGCTAGTTAGTGTTATCTCAACTTTTGTGGTAAATGTCGTCGTTATGTATGTAGTCTGATTCTTGATTATAAATAAACAGCCAACTCAACGTGTGGCAATGGCGAATTTTATCGCTTTCATCCTCCTCCTCCCTGTCTTTATTTCAGTGAATGAAAACCATATTTTATTAACTAGGTAAATTTTTAAAACTGACTGACCAATTTTTATAGTAATGTCAGTGGACAGTTGTAAAACTCGGGGCTGCACTGAACAAACGTTCACATAAAGAATGTGTCAAGGCATAACGATTACATAGGCATTCAGGAAAATAAGATACATAACTATATAATTAAGTTTATAATTGTAAACAGTCAACTGTGTAAAATTGGCCATTAAGTGCAAATTTTAATGCATATATTTACCACACTATTGTTCTAGTTGTTGTATCGTTTGATCTTCAAAATTACATTGGAATCAATTTTTGTAGACGTAATAAACAATTATAATATTATGTGCATACATTTTATTGTTACGTTAAATGAATGGCATTTTGCCATCAGAGCGCTAGCGCAACTCCCCTCTCCCTACACAAGAAATGCAAGGAAGACAGGAAGGAAAGGAAATTGGAGAGGAAACTTTCGCTGTCACATTCATGCTTCCTAAAAAATAAGCGAAGTGTAATGTGCTGTCTATGAAGTTTATCTGTTTGCCAATTTGTTGGTACACAAAACTTGCAAGTTGTCTGAATGATCATATTATATTAGAAGATGCACTATAATTTGAGAGTGAAGAAGGGAGCAAAATTGTTGACGGCTAGAGCTAGAAGGTACAAGAAGTAGCAAAACAGCTCCTACTGGCGTGTGGCACACTGCGTCATCGCCGCTAGTTTTCTAACGTTCAAAACGGGATAGAAATGGTCTATTTCTTTAAGAAATTTTTTTGACTTTTTGAAAAGTTGCTTTTTAGATAATGAGTATCCATTCATATAGATTGTTCTGCTGCAGCGCCTCTAGCATTGCATATTATAGTGCACCATAGACACACCGCCCATCTTGAGGCATTTTATTACTACACTTATGTCAGTTAGAGTTACGAATGCTTTGATGACTATCATATTTAACTCGTCATAAAAATAAAAAGTTACCTTGATTGCAATTTTATGCATCTGATAAAATATACCTTGTTAAATTCATATTTCGGAAGTTTGATTTTTTAGACTATCACACGAATTTAAAGCCTACAACTATGTACTTTCAACAAGCAGGGGTAGCTAAGTTTCATGAATAGGCACACAGGATAGCGATATGAGTTGATGTGTATTTATTTTAGGAAAAGAAAGGTGGATATCTCCGCTGTAGGTTCATTGGGTTTCCTGCATAACAATGCATTTAATTAAAGACACTTGTAGGTAAGTTGTTAACCTTGCAAAGTGTAGTAATCTGTGTTATCAAATGTTCTTAGATTATTATACAAAAGTCGCTTAAGGGTTCAAGTTCAGGGTGACGTTAAGTCAAATTTTGAAAAAATGATGATGTTCAATGTTTTTTTTGCTTCCGGGGTACTCTAGTCGATATGAGTATTCCGATCCTTCGTTTGATTGTATACTGCATACTTTAGTCAGTATATTCCCATGCATGTTTATTTTGAAATCTTATTTTTTAACTATTTTTGTTTATGTGACAGAATCAAGTTGTACGCATTGGAAATATTATTTTTTAAACTAAACTAAAATTGACAATGAGTAGGTTCTTGTGACGTTGCACCTGCATTATTTGGTAGAACGCATCAAGTGTCAATGACGTTATTTTTTCTTTGTAAAATTAATATGCATGTAAACTCATTTTGTGCAAACTAAGCCCAAACTTAAGCGATTGAAAGAAAGGGAAATGATTTCGTTTTATCATTCAAATTCAGAGTACATCCAACCACCCTTTTGGTTAAATCCTCCTAAGAATAAATTAGAGACGACAAACCCAAAACTAAATGTTTGAAAACACTTTCTCACACTTTTAGTTTACAGTTTTTGCATTCTGCTCATTGAAGCATGGAAAAGTGCAACAATAGTGCTATAGTAAGTGTTAATGCTGTGAGTGCCTTGGTAAAAGAACAGAATTAAAATGACATTGACAAGGTGTGTCTGTACACACAATGTAACGTTTTAAAATACAACACTTCAATAACAATTTGGTGTACCTATTTGAAGGCTATGACATCTAACTAAAACTGAAATTTGTCAGTGCAATTCTTTTGTAGCGACTAATTTAAAAAACAAATAACATGCCTCTAACTAATTGTAAATCAGTCAAAAACTATAAATATATTATAGAGAAAAGAAAATCGACAGACTAGTAAATTTGTACAAATAATGCATTGAATGTTCACACGGTCTGTCGCTCACGATCATAAAAGCAATAATTGAGATATATCTTTTCAATTTAAACTGGAAAAATATCCCCTTTTGACATTTATTGCATAGTTGTCATATTTTTTTTACATTTGCCAATAGAAAACTCAACATCACGTCTAATTTTAGAATAATTTTTCATCAATAAAAAGTAATTTGATAACCTGTAATCACGGCTAGATTCTCTAGTACATGCTACAGCACATAATATTCTGAATTTGTACGTGCTTAAGTCATATAATCATATAACGTTTATGTTGTCATTGGCATAATGATGTTTCTGTGTTTTGTATTCTACATTTTGTGCACCATGCATAAAATTCATTCGATAAATCATTCACTTGAATGCTTATCATCATCCTCATTATTACTTATTGTCCACGTCATTTATTTAAGAAGGGAAGTTATTTGCCTATCTACCTTGTTCTAAAAGTACTACGTAACCAGCACAAATAGGGTTATTGAGAAAGTACAAGAGAAGCCGGTTTCACTTTGTTTCTTTCCTACATACATACACAATGCAGTGATGCATCAATACACGATCTGTTTGCAGTCAAGTGTCTCTTTTTTAAAAGATGGCCCTCTTCATCACCCTGCCACCACAATTGAACGTCACATACAATCTCTACCGCAAATTATAATGACTGAAATAATGAATAATGGATAAAAGAGCTGTGTTGCATTACTCCATACAGCATATGGCAGAAAAGGTAATGTGTAATGTAATCATCGCCAACACATGCATGAACAAAACATAAGGTTAGTGCCTATCTAAAACAAAGAACAATTCCCTATAATTTTCCTTCTCCTCCATCTCTGATTTTCCAAAATATCCATTTAAGTTGATGTTTGATGTTGCTGATGAGTTGAGTGCATGTTTATGTGTGCACAAATACTCATCAGATTAACGTCAGTAACTTAACAACATCATTGTGTGTGTGCCTTATCTTCCCTGTCTCCCTGTCTTGCCCTCATGTCATCATAATATCTAATCATATCAAACCGTAATTGTTGCTCTTACAGAACTGTCCAACTGTCACTGCACTTTTGCGTGCAGTATGGCTTATGTATGTAAGCTTGCTGCAGGAGTGCAATTATAGTAGATTCTTAGGATAGATGATCCACAGGATGCACCAGGTAAACACAAAGACAAAGAAAGGGAAGAAGCGTTATAGCTTGTTTTACATTTTATCACCGTTCCTACATTTCTCATTTCGCTTTTGTTATAAGAGCACATTTTCTCTATACTTACTTACATATGTACATTATGTATAATGTACCTATTTATGCATAATAGTGGGGTAACAAATACATTATTCACTTTCATTCCAATGTATGTACTGTTGTATTATTCAGTGCGAAATGTGGAGGAACGAAAAAACTATCAATATTCTTATTATGAACAATAATACAATAATAAAGTCAATGCCTAAATGAAAGCAAAAGTGAATGAACACGTTGCTGAGCCGATACATAGGCAGTCGTCAGGTAGACAAGTTTACTTTTTGCATGACATTAGAAGACAACCGTCAAGGCAAACAACGACGCAGGTATGCTTCTTAGCAGCACTAACAGAAAGCTGGTAGTTACGTAGTTGTACTTAGAATTATTTTTCGTAAAAAAATGGCTACAGTGAATGCAATAGCAACATCAATAATGCCGATTGCTAGTGAGGGATAAATGAAAATGCACTTGAATAACGAAACCTATGCAAATATGATAGTCTCTACTAAATGACTTCGCTTTTACTTTTCATATAAATGTTAGCGTAATAATAATAGCAAATAGTAATATGCAATGATGAAAATGGCAGTGGCGACGCTAGAAAACAGTGGTTATTGGATAGATTTTTAATGAAGTATTGATTTAGGTGTGCTTTACTGGTTATTTTCTATACTTTCGTAGTTTTGCTAGAAAATTATCACTTTTAAAGAATCATAAATGAATTTGACATTTAATTCATGGACTGGTCAACTGCACTGTAAATATTCTATACACATCCATACATTGGTTTACAAGAGGACAATTTAAAAATTATTGAGATGAAACTCTTACGTTATTTGATTATCCTTAAAAATACGTCATGAGATCTCAAGAGACTTTCCTTTCACTTTTCTAAGCAAAAATGTCTGGTTCCTACCATTTTCCACGTACTACTATTCAGACATATAATCGGACCGGTGGTGGTAACTCCAGAATCGCAATCATCCATTTGATACAAAACGAATAGAAAGGTCACGGTAGTGCAAAGAAAAATATGAACAAGAACCTGTATCAGGAAAAAACTGAACTTAACTATTAGATGTTATTAAAGAAAAGGAAAATTCGCAGTTTTCTAATTTTTGTAAACTTGCAATAAATTATTATCACACTGGATTTTCTTAAAGAAAGTGAAAGGAAAGAACGTGTGCAATGGAAAGTGAGAAAGATGTGGCTAAACGATATCACAATCACCGGATAATCAAACGGTAACTCCACACAACTTCATGATGACCCCCACACGTTTATTTTTTTCCGAATCCACGGTGGGGTTGCACTCACAGGTCACACACCACTATTTGCTTAAACTGTATTATAAATGTAAGGTAACAATAAGCGTAACAGTTACTGCTAAAGCTACAGGAAGTAATCTATATAGCCAGCCCTACTTCCATCACTCAAGCTGGAGGATGACTAAAAGTCAGACGACGATATTACGTGAGTGATATGTAACAATCGGGATAACAAAACAATAACATCTTCGTTGACATTAGCTAAATGTTACACTACTGCCTTCTTACATCTTAGCTAACGCACGCAACAGCATTTTTTAAAAGCGCAAGTGTAGTAATCGCTGTCGTTGTCGTATGTAATATCTGAACCATTTATTTACGGTAAGAGTCTCACTGTCTCACACACACATCATTGTCATCATAATATACTTAACAGCAATATTAAACTGTATATATGCAACACACACAACAAACAAATCACACGCACACATACAGATTCATACAACAACTCAGATTTGTTGCTTTCAGAGACTCTAAAGAAAGGAACAAAGAGGAAGAGCTTCCGCTCTCACTTGCCATGTTTGCGAGAGTGTTTGTTGTGCTTGCCTATATCGTATATAATATCATGAATAATGATTGTCTTGAGTTGAGTTGACTTTGACTTGAACGTGCTGAGTGGTTAACGCTAAAAACTAATAAAACGATAGCTATGCTTGTGGTAACAAACAAATCACAGGTAAGTTTGAATATATTTATAAGCATTAAGTGAGTAATGTAGTTTAAAAATAAATTAATTTTAGTTTCAACGTGCATGGTATATGGATATTACTTGCTATGTACATGCTATTTCAAATATACAAACTATTATTACCGATCATGATGATAACGACTGTTATTATACTTTTTGCAACAAGTATAGACATAATGTGGTGGTGGTGATATATTTATGACGAGTGTACGAAAAAATGTTTTAAACTCGATGCTTTATGCTACCTACCACATGAAATTATTAACTGTTCCGCTCAACAATGATAATATGATGGTGTGTACGTACCTAAGTAGCTAGTAATAGAAATGGTTATACAGTGATTGCATTGCAGTAATGTTATGCATGTGCACCTAAAAGTTTGCCATGTGATGTGCGATATGGGGACCAACGAACTTGACCTTTTGTTTTGTGCCCCTGCTGCTGTCTTATTACAGCAACTGCCCACATACCAATTTATTAAACAACTTGTTCCTCATGACTCGTAAATACATATTTTTTAAAGAACTTTGTCAGTATGCAAGAATTGCAGTGTGTTTTGACGCTGTTACTTACACCATTCTGTAGCCTGACTGACTGACAAAGCGAGCTATTAAGTGAAAACGAAAACCACTTCTACTCCAACGACCATTTTACTACGACGACCCAACAATCCCATGTACTCTAACACTATATATTATTATGATTACATTTTTGTGTGCATTTTTGCGAGTACTGTCTGTTTCCTTCCTTCCTCCCTTACAGGGATATAACCGCACTTGTCTAAGATGAAGTTAACAAACAAAAAAGTTACCTAAATGATAGGAGGTTCTATAATAGTAGGCATAGCTATGGTACAAAAGCAGCAATAATGAAAACTTGTATGAGCCCACAAAATGCACTAGTGCATGCAATAATTTGCAATAGCTGAATAATGAGTGAGTAGGAAATAATAACATGCCATCATGAATGCATTACAATGACCCTTTGGGGAGTCTTATG
>JAHZMV010000215.1:0-12864 GCA_027743765.1 Coecobrya sp. COE2
GATTGACCATTTTCTCTACACATTAGTTTACGCAACAACCTAGTGCATACGTAATGCCAATATATATGACAAATGCTTTTAAAGCACTGTAAACTGTACAGCTTTCATATTTACCGAGTTTATTCGATTAGAGGAAAAATCTGAACAAGGACTTTCTTATCTATTTACCACATAGTTTTCACCTTGCCGTTGTGTACTCGTCATAATTATTGTTTCTCAACTCAATACTCAATACGCAGGGGAATTACAGTGTGAAGTATTTGCAAAGTAGAAGAAAAGAATCACACCATTTTATCACCTAAAAGATCTATTAAAATTTATATACTATTAATACTATATTATCCGGTATTACCTATCTATACCTGTATACCAAACGATATACCATATAATATTCTCATATCTGACATTTCATTATTTCATATTATTATAGCTGTTCTATTAAACCTCGGATAAAATATTGCTTTAGATTGCGTCGACTCCATTTTGAATCCCATCACCATCATTATCACTTTAGTCATAGTAAAAAGTATATTCTTTTCGGGGGAAGCTAATGAATCAAGAAATTTTATATTTCAAAGATGCATATAATAAATACTCGACAAACAAATATGTGTGAGCTCACACAAAAGGTAAATAGATATAAGAGCACAGGATGAGTTGCCATTCCACAGCAGGATGACTACATCGGCATTGGTCAGGTTTACATACTTTTTTACTCACTGGAAAATAAAGTAGGTATGATGCATTTTTTGTATAATAACGACCAAGACACGACGACTGCATTGCAGGAGTGTAATAACAAGTGATCATGATGATGATCATCATCAACATCGTATAAAAATGGAGGAGCCTACTGCACAGATGGTTTCCTCTTTTTTAAATGCGACGACTGTGAAGTTTCATGGGCTTCATCCTCTTAATAGAAAAAAAAGAAACGAACAAGTTGACTTTACATTTCATTCCTTCTTACGCAAGTTCTTTACCTGTTTGCCCATGTAAGCACGTCAAAAGTGTTGGCTCTGGTGTGTGTGTTATCTGTACAAGCGTACACACACACATGCATATAAAAACTAAACTCGTTTCTCAATTCTCAATATTTTACTATAACGCAAGTCAAGAGGCAAACTGAATACGTATTTCATTAAAATTCAAACTAGATCATCAAAAAGTCATTGCTTGTTAGACCTTTTGTCTCTGCGAGGAATATAATGGAATGTAAAAAAATTGGAATGGAATATAAGAAGTTGTTTATTTCGTTCGTTTAGCCATTATTTGTCGACTTGTAACTGGTGTATCATCCATGATATTATAATCTGAAGAACAAAACGTTTAAATATCTATCCCAACCCCATGTTACAGTCAGGTCAGGTACCTACCAACCAACCTGAGTAAAAAAATCTTCATTGGTGGTGGCAGCCATTCAACTCTTTTTAGTCTATTTACTCAATGCATACTAAATTCGTATTATTTGACATTTATTCCACTACTGCTATTGCATTTTTGTTGTTGTAAATAAATTGCATGTACTTGTTAGTGCTCCCTATTGCAACAATGCTGCTATTAGAGTGTCTATTCGACTAGATAGACAATACATTTTATTAGTGCTTGGCAGTGATCCCGTCGTCATAATATTAATAAAAGCGTGTACAACTTCAGCCATTTTGTTAATTTATTATAGAAAATAACTCAATGTCGTTTTCTTGTTAAATTATTCTTCTACGAAAATAAATGTCTTAAGATGGCTATATCACAAAAAAAGGTATACATGTACTTATGCACATAAAAAATCCAGTTCTGTTTTGTCCTGTAGCAGTATAGTGGTGGTGCTAACTAGCGTGCATAAAATATTATTTCATTTATAATTTATTTTATTAATATGCCACTTTCAGGATCATTCATTTCAAGAAGACATAAAAAAGTTATTTGATCTATGACAATGATGGTAGAAATAACGAGCCTACCGCTAATCAATATCACATTTCACTAATTTCAAAGTGATACTTGAAATAGCTTTACTGTTTATATCGATATAATATTTATTGCCAGTGAATTGGTTATGATGGGTAAACGATTACATTCTGAATATATATTGGCACTTGTTAGATTTTTCATTCATTATTTTTATAATTTCTTAAAGGTGGTCTTGTAACGTGTTCGTTTATGTATTATGTTGCTTACCTTTGAGCAAGTAAAGGAGTAGACTACTGCGCGTAGTAGTAATGGCAGCAGCACACTGCTAACCCTCTTTGCAATAATTTTTGTTCAACTGTTGCGGGTGCTTCTGCTGCTGTTGCTGCTTTTGCTCGTTGACTCGTTAACATTCGCGAAACAGCTTGAACGGACATTAAAGTCGTTTTATTGCAATTAACATGCGTACACATTTTTTTGTAATTTCAGTTTTCAGAATGGGCCATCTCTGTACGTCAAATAGCTCCTGGTCAAGATTTTGCATTATGCTCGCTTTTGTGATATGGCCGAACATACAATATTTATTGAGCATTTTACTCTGTTCAGAAATCCATGTGTAACATTTGAGATTTTGCAGTTTCTCTCTTGAGCTGCATGGTCAATAAAGTAATTCCCCTGGTATTGCTCAAGGGGCTTTGTGCCTTGCTTGTTCACTTTTGCTCAATTCAACAAATATTAATGTGCATCATGCCACACCTATAAAAGTACGCAGTTTAAGCAATTTTTCATCGTGTTCATGGAGGATTCTTACCAGTAATTTATAGCATCGTTCATTCCAAAGTCAACTTTAGATTCTGCAAATATAAATCAGCGAGCATGAACTAGAAATACTGAAAACCTCTTCCAACAGCCTGCAATGCATTTTAGATAAGCGTACATTGAAAAGAAGGGAAAGTGGAATTACGAAAAATTAGAAAATCAATATACCTCTTATACTATCGTCAATCAAATCCAATATTATTGTAATACGTAATTTGTAAAGAAAATCGTCAATTGATTTTTATGATGAGTGTATAAAGCTCAATTCAGAATTTGCTTTTATAGTTTTTCACTCACTCAATCAGAGCTCAGCAGCAGTTTTGTTACTTTAGTACGATAATTTGAGTTTAACATCCTCTCATGTAAACGCCATAATAATGGCTTGTGCCATAATCTCGGTTTAATTTTATGCGTTCACACATATTTTTTTGCTCTTAAAAAATGCAATAAATTTGTCAAGCTTTCTACACTGGCGCAAACACAGATGTAACTTTAAAAATAATCATAATAATCATTACCCGATAATTTATGCTTGGTAGTAACCCCAGATGTTTAAAATGCCATTCATTTCAATTTGTAAGTCAACTTAAATGATCCAGAATACACACAGATTTTGGTGTGCGCCAAGCTTAATATTTTTAAACACAGTTCTTTAATTAAGAGTTATGGTACCCTGTTCACCCTTTTTCTTCTTAATAATGTTGAGCTAATAATGAATGCATATTGCGCTTCTCTTGTGAAAGTTTGTAAACCAAAAATATGTAAAGATTGCTCAAATTGGTTTTTTACTTTGTAAAGTAAAAGGGGTGCAGTAAATACATTTGGAATTGTCGGAAGACTTGCTGTACAGTAGTGTGCAGCAGTGGCAGGAAAGATTTTTTTAGGGATGAAAAAAATGAAAATCACATGCCTGCTCGATTTTCTTGGTTGAGAGGTGTCTACATTTCAACACATCTTATATGCATCTCTTTCTTACATACCATAACATACCTTTACTTTCAACACAACCGGATGATGAGTACAAATGTAAAAAAAATGCATAAATGGTTCTCGGGAGTCGAGTAAAAGGAAGAAAGAGATGAGCAGTAACAACAATTTGAAAACCGAGGAATACATAAAGGATAGTAAAAACCGGTACAATTAGATCTGGAGGTTGCATTGCTGCCCTTGTCATTGTCATTTCTTGTTGTGCTGACAGTGGTGAGGTCAAATGTCGAGAGGAACCTGAAAAAGAACAGCAGAGCTACGGGAGGTTGACGTGATCATGAAAGAAAAGAAATTGGAAGCAGCAGAAGCTTTTCTTTTCATCTCGTCTTGTGGTGGAACACTTCTTGAAATCTTGAAAATATTATTTTTGTTGTTATTATTATTACAGCGTTTAAACTTCTTTTGAATTCGTCTCTTTTTTCCTTTTGATTTGTAAAAGTCTGAGCGCGTGTTTTATTATGACTGCGATACAATCGTCAGTATTATATTTTTATGATGAAAGCTTCTTGTTTGATTGACTTAAAATGAAAGTTTAAAAGCTGAGATTCATATGTTTTTATTTCATTTTGATGTATAATATAATTCTTTGGATTTTACCCACGAACTGTTTTGTACATGCAGGTGGGTGAATCGAATGAGGTGTCGTCTCAGAATGGTCTGGGTTTCATATCCAACAAAGGAACGAAACTATGGTCCGCTCCTACAGACAAAGAAATTTTGGTAAGCAGAATGGTTTCCAAAATTTCTGCTTTATTCCTAACTTACTTACTTGTATACAAAAGTAGTAAATAAGTACCCTGCACTAGTTTTACCCGAAATTTGCACTGTGTAGTGCATGCAATAAACACGTTATGTTTATCGTTAAAAACTGTGTTAGCACAAAACCCAATTCCAATCACGCTACATTCCTGTTCTAACTTACATTTAATTTTCGTGATAGTTTAACTGTTTCCAGTTTCCGTTGTAAGTCAACGCGTATGAAGTTTTTACTCGCATGCAATGTATTTACATTCTCATTTGAATATTATTGAGGCCAAACAGTTTGTGAATTGTCTAAGGTTTTGGTAAAGGAAAGTCAAAATATTTAATGAGTATTTGATTGGCTGGCTATTTATTATGTATCCAGTTCCATTTAGAGAAGCAACCAGTTTTAATTCTAAATGGAAGGAAAAAGCTATGAAATTGAATGCAATTCCTAATTGAGTAACTGCGACTAAAAAAATATTTAAGAGCCCTTCTCCAAATCTAAGAATGGAAAACATTCTCATCTACCAAAGAATATTAAAAATAGGCAAGATAACAACATAGTTTCCTCGTTATTTTTTTATGTCTACGTTTTTTTTCTATCGCCAGTAATAGAAAACGCTTCCTTTCCTGACAAGGATCTTCCCTTCAATACAATAATATAAATGTACCTATGCATAGTTTACCCTTTCATTGGGAAAACCTACTAATGAAATATTCATCGGGCACATTAGCTAACAATTTCTTGATATTCGCCGAGTCTACCACCAATATGTACATAATATGACAAACCAAGCCAGGACATGACATGACAGACAGCACCACGACTACTACAACGACAATAATGGCGTCGTGGCAGGTGAAATGTACAATATGGCACGGTGCGTCGTACAGTATAGCGGTACAGAAAATAAAAATGGATGATATTATGTAAATGAAATGACTGCGAAAAGACTTGTTCATCGAAGGAAGTTTCGTACTATGACAGGGCACATAAAAGTTATTTTTTTCTGTACCTGAGTTGGTCTGTTGGGTTAAGAGAATTTTAAAAACGATGATTTCATACAGAGACAGACATCATATAAAATTAAAAATAAATAAATAAAAACGTATTTTACACGCGTTGCTCACTGGTATTACGGCAAGGTAAAGAGAAGGAAAAACGGATGATGTGCACCAGCTATAAAATGTTGTTGTGTTCTTACACGGCACACGGTTCCATTGTAGTGTGGTGATAAGCCATGTGTAAATATTATGAAAAGAGGGTTTTACTATTTTATTTCCAAATAAAAAGAGATTAGCTATTCATATTGCTATTCTTATGCAATGCTATTAATATTATTACGTTCGTGTTTACCATAATTGCTCGTTTGAAAAAACGGTTCGTCTCTGCTGCTGGTCTTGTACTAATAATAATAATAGTACCTATATTATATCTGTTTTAACTGAAATTTAGAGTGGTGTTATGAGCTATTTATTTTCCAGTTTATCATATTTACATTGGGCTTGTACCTGGATTAGAGTTTGTTTGAATTCATTTCAAATAAATTAAAAATGTACCTTTATCTTTCAACATGAACTATACTATTTGCATTGTCTGAGTTTGAATTCAGGAAAAGAATAATAATGTTTATGTATGTTTACTGAGGTATACAAGTGGCCATTATCAGCAAGAAAATTTATTTTGCCGATGACTGGAAAACTTGCCGAAACTACTTTTCAATTTCAATCTTTTTGGTAAACAAGAAATTGTTTCGAGCTGAATAATAACAATAGATGCAATATGTATCGAAGTAATGAAATTGTTTTATTTTTACACTATATGCATGCGTGCATCATTATCAAATCATTATCCAGCCACACAACGTACATATAAAACTTAAACCTAACCCTAAAAGTACGTAATACCTACCAATGCGATGGTATACCTGTCTGAAGACGGCGATAAAAATTCTGGTTGGTTTTTGTATTTTGTATTCACAAAGACGACGAGCTTATGTGGAGCTCCCCTCATCCACACAGCCTAAAGCAATGTACCTCATGTTGACTGTTCCTGTGCTAGTGCATTGCTGGTGTCGCTCATATCATTTGGCCGATATTTTATAGAGAAAGAGGATGATGATGATACCACCATCACGGTAATATGGATGCAGTCATGTATATAAAATGCAATAATAATAATCGACCTATATGAATTTTATAAAACATATATCATTTGGCCGATATTTTATAGAGAAAGAGGATGATGATGATACCACCATCACGGTAATATGGATGCAGTCATGTATATAAAATGCAATAATAATAATCGACCTATATGAATTTATAAAACATGACTGTGTATACATCACCTCTTCTGCTCACTTTTTTATATACGTAGGTAGTAGGTAGTAATATTTTCCCAACTCGAAGTAAAAGGTATGGCTGCTATAAACATCGAATCATGGTTTGTACAAAAGTACATACATATTATATTCATTTGATAATGTCAGGTAGTATATTGAAACAGTTCCACATAGGTACTACAAGCAAATAAAATGGGTAATTAGATTTCTACATCAATTCCATGAATATCAAAACACCTTTGGAATTTTACCTGTCCCACATTACACCAATATTTGCACACGGGCAAAGTAGTCAAATATTGAATAATGCATAGATAAATATTTTAACATTTAAAGAGAGAAATTCAGTTCTCTTTAAAATGTTGCTAGTACGGAATTTGTCACAGTCAGACAGATAGAAATTACAAAACGTATATCCCTTTTTACGGAGGGACTGTCACAGAAGAAAAGGAAGTTTGTATCATTACTACTTGTAAACTACTCGTAGCTAACTACATTACCGTAGATCCCTTATCAGATTGGAAAACAGACATGTTCAACAACGTGTGCTACAGCACTACAGAAATGTAAAAACATACTCTTTCTTGCTACCACGCAGTCTTTTTTACAGTTGGTTGGTAGAAATGAAACTGGTAAAAAAACCTTCGAGTATTTTCACTTAATCTTTATCAGGGTCATCATCATCGTTAAAGTGATATTCATTACATCATAAGCAGCGCTGTCTCTTGTGTGTCCATTCAGGCAGTAATAATTCACCCATTTTGTGCGGCTTTTCACTTCAACCATGCCATATTTGAAAGAATATATACAACACACTCACCGGACTCGATCAACCGATACAAGTGTTGTTAACTGCTTGTTTATACTTTGCTGGACACTACATAAGTAATATTTCATGACTTGTCATTGTCTTTTCCCTTACGCAATAATGTCTCATCTTCTCTGTCAATTTTACACATTAGTTCATATACGAGAAACACGCATGCATGCACGCTTAGATTTGTCAAGATAACCCTTTTCCACTTTACAAGGCTATCATGAAACCATATATGTCTACGTTGTTTAAGTTTACTCATCATTACATGGCGGCAGCTAAAGAAAGAAATGACATAAGCGGCGACAGAATTTTTGACCATCCTTTATAAACGGATATTTAGACAGGTAGCTATGAAGAAATTAATTCAGGTGATAGCCGAGAAGCCAACATAATGCCTCTCACTTGTAATAATAGAAATACACATTGTATTATGTCTCTGCTACGATCATGCCGGTGGTGATGGTGTGCTGACTTGCAAACACGAGGAAAAAATAGAGAAGAAAATACCTTTGATGTGTTGCCGCCACCAAAGAAGACGATATAGTAAAATGCATTGAAACTTTTAGATTTCCATGCAAAGCCTTTTCAATATCTGATGACTCGACAACAGACAAAGAGGATCAAGACTCATAATGTGATAATGTACATCATACACAACAATGATGGCCATCATGACGATGATGATGATGAATACGATCATGAAAAGTACCGAGAAGGCGAACGAAAGAGTCAATTCGGTGTAATGTGATGATGGGCTTGGCTTTCATAGGTTCCTTTTTCTATTTCGATCTCACAGGCTTTTCCCTTTTTTGTTACGATAAATCCCTAGGATCTCTTCTGCCACTCTGTGATGTGAATGTAATCGTGATTTGATCAAAAAGTACATTTTATGGAGTCAAATCGTGTCTGTACTTTCATTTGCGTACAATATGATACATCATCACTGTACCTTTTTAAAGTTATCATACAGTTGACTGTCGTTGATGAGTGTGAGTCAAGCATGGCTGCTCCCTTCTATCTTGTCTACCTGTCCACCATCACTTGTATAGAACATTATAACCGCAAATGCTTAAAGGTAGGACGACGAGTAACGTGTTACGAGCAAGGATATATCTACGCAGGTTCACATACGATACACTGAACACAAAGTACAAAGCAAGCAAATTATTCGTGCCCATTCAATTGTGCAACGCGCTTGAGTTATACATTAGAATACCCAGTAAAACTGTGTGTGGATGCATAAATATGAATATTGATTTGGTGCCGGCACGTTGTATAGCAAGTATGCAGTCTAAAGAGATACATTCAAGAAAAAAGAAGACACAATTTGTGTACATTCTTATTCCTTGTTACATTCTTTTTACACACACTCACACATCGAAGCACATCACTGATCAGCTAATATTCAAAGTGAAGCCGACGTATGGCTTGTTAATTGGCTAATAAATGTAAAACGCTGAATGGCTTGTTATGAGGATGACTCTCCTAATATGTATTCATTGAGACAGCTGAAATAGAAAAGGTGCTTAATCATTATCCAATGTCGGAACGGTAATATAAGTAGGCAAATGTGTATTGAATGTGACTGTATTTTTATATCACCTCAGACACTGCATAATATACTTGCAAATTAGATCAACGGTGATGATTAGTTTAGTGGAAGGAATGATGTGTGACAATTCAAGGAACTGATGATGACTAGCCCTTAAGGTTGTGGTTTTCAAGGGAATCATGGTAAAGATGCATGACCTCTACTTTGCAGCATGCACTTACAGTTATCTAGATTCTATCATTGACATGCAGCGCTGAAAGGAATATGCTGGCCCTTTTTTCATAAATGTAGTCCGAGTCCGATTTCTGTATAAATTATATAAAAAATTAATGAGAAAATCATTGTAAATTGATATTTTATAAACGTATGAATTTATAAATAAGTAGGTACTAGGATAAATAAAAATGAAATTTCTATCTACCATTGCTGTTTCATCGTCGACAACCCTGTAATAGCCAACTGTTTTGTACCGTTCCGTGTATTACCCAAGTTTACCTTTACATCATATTATACATATTTTACTATTTATTTATTATTCAACAACGGGGAAACCTTAAAGTACGAAGACGGATTTGTGAGAGTAAAACAGATTCTGAAGAAATGACTGCTGTCAAGTTTGTGAGAGAACATTTTGAAATGTTGTCGAGAACAAAGTCAATCCAACTTGTCTTGACTTGGCTGACTTTTCAGTGTCTGTCTGCAATTTTACCTCATTTCACGAGTTTATTGCTGTCTGTACACTTTTGCTCTCTCCTTTCCATCATCATCGTACAGTTCTGAAATTAGCTTCGATAGAATTAAATCTAGTCCCAGGAATAGTGGTTGTAGGAAAACCATTGATACATACCTGAGTTTATCATCACTAAGCTATCGTGCATGTTTTCCGTGACGCATATGTAACTGAACCAGATATTCATCATGAAAACATCATGATGGTTTGCTCATGAAAATTCATTCAACAAACTCATGTAATAAAAAAAACATCAGTGATACATGTATTAGCTACATAAGGACCCATTTTTTAATTTTGTGTCTGCCGTTCGACGAGACGACAATCGTAATGAACATTGGTAAAAATTACTCCCATCATAGCTCAACCTTTCAAATGAGAAAACAAAAGGGAGAAGATCATTTAATTTTTTAAAGTCATCTTTCCTTTCTTTCCTATCCTTTCAGTTAACTCCTGTCTTCTTGCCAAATTGCACACGAGGAAGAAAAACAATTCCATTTTCGTCAAGTAAAGTACTTTAGCAACTCGTCGAGTTATGCGTAAAAATTATTATTATTCTCCTGCCACGACTCAATGGCTGATGCAGTAGTAGTAGAGAATAAACTGTGGTGGCGACTGGCCATTAAATCTCTCTGTTCTGTCTGCCGACTTTTTTGACTGACTGCCTGGCTATTGTTATTTGTTGTGAATGACTGGAAAACTGTCTAAGTGTTGGTGGATGGAGCTAGTAGAGAATTTAAGTGAGTGATCCAAGGGTCAGTTTTGTAGGTTTCTCCGTAACTCTGACATAAAGCTCATTATTTGTATTTCCTAAATAATGTACACACACACCAACAACCAATGTACAAATAACACATCATCGTCATATATATTTCTTTTTTCTGCTCTCTTTTACTCCTCCATTGAAACATTATTTTTGCTCCGATGTTCGGGATGATTAAATGCTTCCAGCAACCGGCAGGTTATATACCATAACCGTTTACCCAGCAGCTAACATATATAATAAGCTTTACTTTACTTCGTCCCTTTCCTGCCCGTCGTCCTGTCTATTTCCAAAACTGAGCAGCAAGAAGGAAATCAGCAGAAGCTAATTCAAATATTGACTGGATAAGGTAGATTATCTGAATTGGTTGGTGTCGGGAACTTGTACACTCAGGCAAAATACAAAAAAAAAGTTATTTCAAATATATACCCCATCCATCCGTACTATTACGGTCATCATCGTCATCAGACTGGTAACGATGATGGTAAAGAAGAATAGGGGAAGCAAGAAAACAAGCGGAAATTACGCACATTTACGTTTGCCGGTACGGTACGACCGTTCTGGCGATGATGATTCTAGTTGCTGTCCGTCGATTGTTCCATTATTGTTGGTTGTCCGTCGGTAGCCTCTGTGAGTTGTTTCCTTTTTTCTCGCAGAATACCTGACTTCCAATGAAAGCTCTCAGAGAGTTGAGGTTGTTAACGCATTATTTTTTGTAGACAAACATATTTTTGGAAAGTTTCGTTTGCAGTATTCAGTCATTGACTTGATGACTTTTTGGAGTTTTTTTCTTTGGTCTTCTCAAGTGAATGAGAACAATTTTTGTTTATGTTTAGGATGATATGAATTCCAAGGTGAGGCGATGTGTGTATACGCACAATATATACGCGGAAATGTCTGCCACTTTCATATATACACTCACGGTGCCGAGTGCCGGCCGCCGTCCATGAAGGTAATTCATTGTAATCATAAGGCAAAAAGTTAAATAAGGTAATTTCCCTAGAACATTTTAACCAGTGGAGTGGTCTGGTAACATAATAATATCGTTATAAAAAAGGATTCCGTTCGTCTCCCTTTATGAATTTGGGTCTTCCACTTTTTTTATTCTCTATCCTCTCTTGACAGACTTAACTGAACCTAATTCTTGCGATAACTACCACGTACATATTATCCATCAAGTTGAAAGTATCTTTGTAATGTGGTGGTAGTAAGCAATTTTTAACTTAACTTCTGTTGCTCACGATTATGCTGTGTTGTATAAGAGGGCTATTACCTCCAAGCAAAGGTATAACGTCAAATTGCTGTCTGAACTGGTAGGTACATCGGCTGACTAAAATTCTTCGGCGTAAATAGTAGAAAATAGTTCATTCTTGTGGTTTTCAGATTCTTCTGAAACCACTACACGATGTAGAAAACCTATACACATACATTTACTCCCCCATCATCGTTCCATGAAAACATTCTAAATAAAATTTCGATTTTATGAAGGCACCGCTCCGTGTACAATCAAGGTTAAGGACTTTTATACCCTTAAAGTATGTAAAATGTCCTGATAATACATATAAAAAAGATTCCCTTCTGCTTCTCATAATCTCAGACATCAGCAGTATGAGACTTGATCTTCCCCCACAAATGAAAATAATGGATAAAGTCGTGAGCTCAAGTGAGCAACATCATGGAAAACAATGCGTGTGCTTTATAGTAGTGACGAGTGCACAGGAAAGATTCTGTAAAATAGTAAAATAAGCTTCAGGCCCCAGAATAGATTGCTGTATATGATTCCAAAATTTCTCAGAGTATTTCACTTAAATCTCTAGGGGAAAGCTATTGTTCCTTTATGTTCTTTATGTTGCATGGCATGTAATATATTTGTCTCATCATTAGTATCATCAAGTGTTCATATAAGAACACAAAGAACAAAGGAATGCAGCTCTGAAGATGAACTTGAACTACCTATCAGCAAAGTATTATATTATACAATGATGATTTTCCCTATTATGATTATGACTTTGAATGCGATACCTCCAATGACCTTATAGTATATGGACTGCAACAATGCGTGTAATACATTTTATCTCTCCTACTCTATCTTTCTCCACTTTTGAGAAATGAGCATAGCGTATAAGCTTTCGTCATTAAATTCTTATAAATGGTAATGGCTCGCTCACTCATTCAATTCATCTACACATATCTCATGCC
>JAHZMV010000216.1:0-11331 GCA_027743765.1 Coecobrya sp. COE2
TGCAGTACATGAATGAGAGGATATTTGGCAACCCAAGAAATTAGAAATAGAATACATTTTTTCCTTCGATTTTTCGCTAACCTTTGCTTGTGTACTACTTCAATTCAAATGGCTCGTATTCTTGTTGGTGTATACAGTTACAAAAACAAATGGCAGTCAATCCCTAGTGACATGTTTTGTTTACTACGGAGAATTGGCTTGGGACGAAGATGTCGGAATAAAATCAAGTATATTAATTTTCACAAGGATTGTTAATCTGCTTTTTATCAAAAATATAAAACGTGACTACGTCTACAATACAAATGCAAAACAATACATGTGTTGTCTAATTAGAAACGAAAAGCTCAGTGGGAATATGCCAAGTGATTAATATGCATCTCCAATGTCGAAATTTTGCAGTCGTGTTTGTAAACGCAATAATACACACCTATGGATTATACACATTGCACAATTTGCAAAAGTGCAATAATTGTTTTTAAACCAATACCACAAGTCTTTCAATGAATATAATTATTAAGTACAATAGAAATGACAGTGTGGAAAATAAAATATTCAATTCTTAATTAAAGGTTTCTCAATACATCTTTTCATTATCCACCCAGTGATCGGGTAAAAAATAGCATTCTATGCACTTTCCCTCATCAAACTCATTCAAGCATTTTACAAATTGAAAAGCATGTTCCAAATCCAATCCAGTATGTAACTACCAGCAGCATAGGATACGCCTTCATAAAACATTTAAAAAGCACAAGCACAATGCTAACAGAAATTCAGCAGAAGCACAGAAGCCCACATTTCGTACCACAATCTCCAATTGCCAATTAGGAAAGGGAAAGCTTTTGCTCTCCTTGCGGCGTAAATAAAGCAGAGATAAATCAAGCAGTCTGAAAAACGCTCAGTTATACTGCAACAAATACTCATTTTTGTATTATTAGTCATCTCTAAACAAAAATCCACAAATTCATACAGCCATAAAGCTTGACTTCCTCCGGCGTACGGCACGGGCTTAAAAAATATGTTTGGATTGGATTGATTACCATCCTCGTCATTGTTCATAGTCATGATGATGCTAGTACAAGACCCCCAACCTGCACAACGCATGGTTTGAATTCAATTGAATTACGTTTTGGAAGGAGTGTGCTTTCTTAATCTGTTGCGTTAGGCCGACATGGGCCATAACAAGTGTACGTGGATGTATTCTAAGCCCCAACTTTTTAAGCCTAAACAATAACGTCATGCCATCATCATCATCGTCATATCAGTGCATAGGACCAGGGCAAGACTTACTATGTACATTTGTGCAAAGAAATATTGAGACAGATGCAACCGAAATACAATGTTCTACATAAAAAACTGAATATCTATTATATCCACATTATACCATTTCCCCAAAATACCACGGAATGACAATGAAATGAAAAACAAGGCTTTAGATGTAATTCTTTCTAAAAAATCATCCAGTGATTTTCATTTTCCCTCAAAAGAACAATTTGTACTACAGTTAAAATCTCCTCCAGTTGTTATTTTCCCTCATTCGAAAAATAAATATTATATGCATTAAAAGACATTTATTGTGTATGCATCCTTGTACTGGTGAGTTGTGACAATAATAATTTGTATTTTTACAACAATGAAAAAAATGAAAGCAATAAAAAGCTGAAAGTACATAAGGTTTGTGTAGCACGTTTGTATAATAAAAAATGAGCTTTGAATTTGACGTGGTGACGTGCAACAATTTTTTACACAAAGACTGACAAGAGTTGTACAAACTACAAACAGGTATGGACCGTGAAAAGTAAAAGTATAACTTGTGTAGTGTGTGTGTAGCACGTAAGTTTATAAAAATGTAAGTCAAAGTCTCTGCAGGGCACTTGGGAAAGGTTTCCGTTTCCAAGATTGGTCTCCAGGCGCCAGGCATTATCACTTGAGAAAGTGTCAAGTGTCTTTAGAGTAACAGTATGAGAAGCTCTGGTAGGGCATCGATACGTATACTTACACAATATACCTACTAGTGTACATACATAATGGAGAATGGAGTATAAAAAGCAACAGCAAGCTGGAAAGTATTAGCAAATTATACCTTCCCTATATAGCTTTCCTTTTTTACTGAAGCTGTAAATGTTTTCATGATATGGTTGTCGCTTTCAGAATAAAATTCATATGCCTTAATTTTGAAACTAAACTGGATATAATACATCTATACTGTATTGTAATATTTTGTGTGCATTTATAGTTTTATAGGTCTAAGGAGAATGTATGAATGTGCATGGCACACGGTACAAAAAAGCAAGTCTTCAGGGAGCCTTGTCCCAACGGAACATTTCCCCATGTCAGAAAATAACCGGGCCATGCCAGCAGACTACTAGTCTACCTTACTCCCACATAGCATCATGCATATATAGAAAACCTTGTATAGGTAGCATTTCCTTTATATATGTACGTGCAGCTTTCCAATGCTGGTTAAAGTTTACCATCTTTTTGTTGGCTCCGCTGGAAGAGTAAACTGGAAATCATAAGAGAACCAAAAGAGGAAAGGGAAGTTGGCAAAGAACAGTAAAAAAATGTGTTTTTGTTGTTGTATTTTTATTCATGTTTTGACTTGCAGGTTGCAAAGGAAAAAAATAAAACAAAAAATATTGCCACAAGTTTTAATACGTGAAGTTGGAAATGAATACCGTATACAGGGAAAAAATACGTTATTAAAATGAGAGTGCATAATACCTAAAGAAACGACTGGTAGTCAGCTAGTTTTCTTTATTATTTTCAGGTGCACTTATTAATAATCCTCATGATTTTTTCGTGCAAATCTGTTTCTCCAACCGGCCATTCTTGTCATACTACTAACTAGCTTTAAATTTTTGGTTCAACGTAGGCAGTTGTATTGCCTTACGAAGCTCATGGAACCCTTAGGATTTAATGTTTTCATGCACAAGGTTTATCCTGATCATATCCCACCCACACCACAACATTTTACGGTTTAGCTCCGGCCGAGCTATTTAGTGAACAAGCACATGTTTCAAATAATGAGATGTTTTGGTTCACCAAATTACTACTAATTTTCTCACTCGTAAGTCAAATCTCCAAATGTCAACATGACATTTGTCTGAACAAGGAAAGGAGCTTAAAATTGAGTGAGTAAAAATCAGAAAAAAATGTACATCTTCTATGCACACCATTTGAATGCACATAAACACAATCTTCGAGAGTAGTTGTGTGATTCGTGGCGATAGTAGTAAAATAACATGTGCACTAGTTCTTTGGGAATGTGATGATGAGGATATGACCGTCTTTAATCCAATCGTACGACGTAGTAAGAGTATACATATTGCATAAACCAAGATAAGCCATAAGATTCCACAGACTTTCTCAAGGAAAGAAAAGAGGAAGGAAATGCAATGTATTAAAATTTTAGTGTTGTGTAAACATTTCATTGGCTCTTCCTCTTCAGGCTAGATTCCCTACTGTTGATAGAATAAAAGTGCATCTTTTCTTGTGGTTTGCTTTGGTTTCCTCTTTTTCAGTAATAATATTATTATTATTATCGCAGCCGAGAAGAAGATGATGGTAAAACTTCCATTTTATGTATCAACACTTTTGGTACTGGTGCATTTACTTGGCAAAAAAATCCTTTTCCCGTGGCATATTGCATGGTGCATATAAAATGGGTAAAAGGCAAAAAAAAAAGATTTTTGTATGACTTGAAGTTTTGAATGAATGACTCTGTTGGTTTCTCGCTTGAAGAATGAAGTTTACGAGGCGCAAAGTGGAAAAGGAAGTGTGGAACACGGTCTGACTTTTTGTCACCTAATTAATCACAAACAACACCAGCAGCACAATATTGTTATTGTAACAAAAATGTGTAATAGTGTGACTGTCTGTGTGTGAAGCCCAAGTTTGTCGGCTGTGATGATATGCCTCATATTATATGGTGGCGGAGCAGGAGGAGAAGGACGATCAAATCAAGCATGGGAACAAGGGGACCTTTTTGAGAGAAAAATCTGTGAGCATAAAGAAATCCGTGTGTTGGTAGCGTGTACATGTTTGTGTTGCGTGAGGGTCATTATTTCATGAACAAATATGGTTTTGGTTATTGAAATCGATACGGTGACGATGCACAATTTTTGAAACAGTGGAATGGAACGAAAAAAAGGGATTTAAAAACAAAGTTGGGGAAGAGTGACTAACTTGTCTTGGGAGTAAATTCGATGCGTATATAATCTTATGATAAACAAAATACGCTTTAAAATGTAAATATTTTTTCAAGGTATTTTACAATTTTGATACTGACACCATGACTAGTGGTAGTGTTAGAAAATCACACGGTTTTGCTTAAGTGCAATGAGACGTTTAAATGAGAGGATTGAATTTCATTGAAGGGGTTTCTTTCCGGATTTCCCTCAGATGGTAATAATTACACAACGTATAGTATGGAAAGGAGACGACAGGTAGTAAAGTGGAATTTTTGTAGGGTTCAGAAAAAATATGTACTTCGCAGTACAAGTTTGGATGACATTTCCTTGGTCCATGAAACGTTCCACAAATCAAGGTACTCTAATTATTATAAACAAAGTTTTTCTTTCAAAGTCAGATTCAGGACACGGGATGAAATAAAAAAGTTTAAATTTAACTACTGCTCTTCTGGGTTTATTTACAACAATAAAAGAAGTTTTTGTCACCTCATTTCCTCACCACTACTTGGTACATTGGATACAAGTCGCAGTTTTTAGATAGTCACTTTACACAACTGCAAAAGACTGTAATAATTATTATTACCCGGAGGGATAAAGATATTTTCACGCTTTGATATATAAACTCAACCAGGCAAATGTTTTGCAAGGCTCTGGAGAGAGGGAAGAGAAAGAGAAACTTTGAGCGTAAACGTAAAAGATGGCAATAATAACAGGTACACATTGTTAAGTTATGATGATTTGAATGTTAAAAAAATAAAATTGATCAAATAATTTTCAGACAAAACACTAACAGTGATTTTACCCAAACTACATGACAATGCAGGTTTCTATACATAATTTTGAAAGATGAATTTTATGTTTATTATTAAAAAATCATTTCTGGATTTCATCCTATCCTCCTAATAATCCAACCACAAAACTAGCATCACATTCATATTTATATTCTATTTGAGACTGAGTTTGAAACACAGTTCACCAGTAATAGAAAAAGTCTGTTGGTAAGTAGGAGACTTCAACTTATCTAAAAATGACAACAAATATGTGCTTATTTTTTATGAATGAATTTCAGTTAGATATGGGACGATGAAAAGGAGAGCAAATGATTTTACACAAGCAAGTGTACCAGTACGCATCTGCCTGTAGAGGCGTAATGAAATAGTAATAAGAGTGACTTATTGAGATAAAGCTAGGAGCTTAAACTAAATAACATTGTTGTAATGATAACAAGTGTACTCATTTTTTGGAGGGTGGGATTTTTCGACAGCACACACATGTATTATCCTCGTTCACGAAATATAACCAAGTATTATAATAAGCAAAGAAAAAGAGAAGAATATGGTATTGCTACTACAAGAGGTAGAGTGTGTGGTAACAGAGAAACAAAAACATTATTTTTTGTGAATGAATGGATATGAATATACGAATGCGTGTTGAACTTATTAAGTACAGAAAGGACAAAGCGGCAGGGAGTAGCTGAAAAGTACAAAAATATTATGATGGTACTTTTTTGTAGTGAAGTGACATTTTAACACAAGCGGATTTTCTTTTTCATCCCTTTCGGATTACAGAAATGTCAGATTCAATGAAAAAGATTAGCTCCATTATGGACCAAAAGTTTGCTTGTTGAAAATGCATTTTCATTTTAAGTCTGTTGGGGTGCTACTGCTAACAACTGCTGAATATTAGATACATTATAGAAAGCTTAAGCAACTGGTTACAAGAAGAGATCTCCTTTCATCCCTCGCTTACAACAACATTCATCATCATTTGCTTACTTGAATATATTGACGATGGACCGATGATGCAGAAACTGTGCTTTGTTTTGTTTTTTAGCTACTTATAATCTATTAAAGCTTGCAAATATTGAAAATTGAAAAGGCAAATAGGCATTTAGGTTATATTTACAGCAAAAATATTTTTAGAGAAAGAATAATTAGCAAGATGTACCATAAAGTAGTATTAAATACTTACCTGGAATCTTCTCATATCTCTAGGATTTCCTGCATTCTTCAAACAGTTTTGATTGCACTTGAGGAAAAACTTAAGGAAGAATCTGAAAAACAAACAATGTTAAAAATCATTAGAAAAGTCTAATTGCCACGTGGAGTCTTATTGGATTCAAGTTTCATCATTTCTTGCATTACGCATTACATATTTGTTTTGGATTGCACATCATTCCCTGGAAAATTCAATTACTAAACCTGTTATGTCATACATCTATCGACTTGAATCGGGCAGTACAGTGTGGTGAAAATGATATCCGTCCCCACGCAAACTTTATATGACAATAGAGAAATTCAAAGAAATCATGAGTGATGTCAAATAAGTAGACATTTGCGATTCAAACGATTTTCACCCTTTCGTGTTTACCTATGTACTCAAGTTACAGTGTGCAGTCACAAGTACAATGCAAATATAAACTAGAGATTGATGGGATGACTCTCTACTTCCTATTATTTAGGAGCCTTTGACATGATGTGAAATTTACGATTGGAAACCATATTTTTAAACATATTATGAGGATAAAACTGCAAGATTCAATTCTACAGCTAACAACGATATTTAATGTCGGAATTAACTGATTAACCATTTCTGACCAAATCACCGGCTTCAACGTTCAGATGTGGCTACAATATGTAAGCATTCGTAAACCAAAGATTCTTCAAGGATTGATGTCTACGCTGACAAACTGGACGAAAGAAGATATACCAAAGTTTGTACAATCATGTATGCAACTTTCTATATTCTCTTATTCTTTTCCTTTCTTTTTCCCCAGAAAACCTATTCATAGTAAACCAAGCGAACCTTCACCACTGCTACACTTGTCTCCATTAAAAAAAGAATCTCCCCTTCTTCCATATATGCTCCTTTATTTTCTCTCACTCTTTATTTCTTTCCTCTGCTCCGGTATATTCTCTTCTCTGGTACTGGTGCATATACTCTCTTGTAAATCCAAAAAAGAGAATCCCATAATAAAATGTAAATATATAAAATGGACCTTTGTTCGTATGTTTTTTGTTGCGTTTCCACTTCTCGGGAGAAGAAGAGCAGGAAAAATAGTGAGATGAGGTGGTGCGTGGCTTTCGCTTTAATATTACTCTCCACTCATATTATGTACATACGTAGTACGTAGAGCATTAGAGAGGAGAAGAAGGTTCAATGGTTTTGTTGGATGATGGGTAGAAAAAACAGGGGCCAAGAACGCAATGAAAATAGAATTGGATATGAATTTATCATGTGTGTGTATTTCACTTGCCATCAGAAATGTACTATTTGTTATACTGCTTCAGTGCAGTGGTTATATACTGGTTTCTGTGTTGTCAAACGACGAACATGGAACAACATATATAGCAAAAGAAAATAAGAAAACATGCTGACAGTATTCTGAGATGATCATATTATGTCGTTCTCCTCAATCTTCTCGTCATCTTTGTACATATCGTTTTGTCAGTTTTGTTATCAAGACAGGGAGAGTGAAAATTGTCTCGAAATGAAACAGAAGCAAGAATGTACATCAGCAGAAAATCATGTGATGAGGAAAAATAGAATGATTTTCAATTTTGTTTTTTATTCCTGTCAAAAATGACACTTGCTCAACTTATCTCACTGTCCTGGCCTGATACCAATGTGAGCAATAATCATAACAATAATTTGGCAGATTTCATTTTCAATTTTGTTTTTTATTCCTGTCAAAAATGACACTTGCTCAACTTATCTCACTGTCCTGGCCTGATACCAATGTGAGCAATAATCATAACAATAATTTGGCAGCTTTCATTTTTGTCACAGATAAATAGATATTGCCATCCAAAAGGACACTGGTCCTATTGGTCGATTTCTCAAAAAACCTTTGAAGCCAATTCAAATCTTTAGAAATTATAAAATCGACCATAAACGAAAAGGTTGTTTACTTCACTACTAATATGTTGTGTTCCTGTTTTTATTTGGTTCATCTCGTCAACAGGTTAAAGTTGAAGAGAACTCCTTAAAACTTCCATTTTGCCAGCGATAAAATATATATGTCCTAAGAGAATCAGATTTCAAGTCAAGGAGCTATGCATATCGCCCACAATAGGTCCCAAGCTTCGGGTGTCATTTAATCGTTCTCGAATACAGTAAAACAGTCAAATTCATTTCGTATTTTTATTTGAAGGGAAACTTGCCAAAAAAAATTAACATTCTCCCGTCCTATACTTATTTTCGATTTCAAACTATTCAATGAATTAATTTGTTTATCTTGGACCAGCAAATTAATGGTTTTGAAGTGACATGAACGTTGCAGAAAAATACTCAACATTTTCCTTACGATGCTGATTTTAAAATCAAACTAAATATAAAAAGTGCATGTAGCGCACGTTCGTTGCATAAAAATCATAAAAATCGTAGCAAACACGCACTCGTTGAAATTAATGCTCACAAGATAATTTTAAATTGTGTTCTTATCTGATTCCAATGTAGTTGCTTCTTCAATGTTCGACATTGCGATTTATTTTTGTAATGGAAGTAAATGGCATCTCTCACCAGTTATACTTTGATCAGCATTACGCACTTTTCATGTAGTAGAAACCTGGTTCATCCAAGATTGAAGTCATAAAATAGTAAAGTTACTAATTTGTATGAGTACAATATGATTTCAAGAAAATATACTCGACATGGAGAAAGTCCATTAACGACTGCTCAATTTTTACTCATTACTTTTGCCGTAAATACATTTTAGTAATTGTCAAGTCAAACATGTTTTCAAGAGATGCGGATTTATAGGATTTTCAGAACATTTTCAAGTAGAATAAAAGAGGTATAATATATCCTTACCGCTCATCACGTCATAATACGCAGAACTTTAATACAGATTGTAAGTTTGTATTGCATTTTGTATGCATGATGGTAAGACGGCATCAAAATACAAAAAATGCAAGCGCACGTACGAAACGCAACTTTACATCAGGTTACCTATTCGGATAGGTAATGGCTGAACGCACATCATATAATCTGTACATATGTATATTCCAGAGAACAGGAGAGCGACCATTTCGTCTCTGTTCATGCATCAGTCTGAGGACTTGACTACCGGTACACGAATGATGATCATGATGCTTGTTTGTAGCAGCGGAAAAGTTGGCTAAATGTAATGGAGAATTGAATAATTTAGAATCTTTGAAAGGCGATTTACTATTTGATGAACTGATGATTAAATATTTAATGATTTTTTCCCGTTTCCACTCTCTTTTTCCCGTGCTCTTGCATCTTTCTACGCAACCTTCTCTCCTCTTTCTACTTTGCCTCCTCATCTCTCTCTCTTTCCCTGCGTTCATCTAGCCTCCTATTCAACAGAACTTTATGCTCTTTTCTGTCTCTCTCATTCAGCGTCATCCCTACTCGTTGTCGTTTTCTCCTTCATACATCTCATTCGTTCATCAGTTCGTCAGCCAGTCATTCATTCCCTTCATTTATCTATCTATCCTCGACATCCACCTACCAAAAACTGGTTTGTACATGCTTGTTGCAAGTAAACCAGCAATAAATGCATTACTCTACATATTACAAGATTTTCTTTGCATCAATGAAACCCTAACAAAGTACTAACCGTTATGCCATTTCACAAATTCATTTCCTCTTGAGCACAACAAAATTAAAATTATTCTTTTCGGATTTGACATCAATATTAATGCGAGTGAAAACAGTGAGACATGCTTTGTATTTCAGAACTTGCATTTAAAATGCATTTTGCTACAACTTCCTAATAAATATTTTAGTATCAGCAAATTATTTAGTAGGATTCGAATACTGAACATTAGCTCATTAGTAAAAATATATCTTAATCTTCTTACATTATTTCCAGGCTCATCAAAAATACAAAAAAAATATGTCTGACACGCAGTAACTATATGTACATATGTATACTGTGTGCATATAATGAAAAAATGAACATAATAGATATATCTTTTTTTATCCTTGTTGCAGGAGCAAAAGCAACTACAGATTAATGTGACTTGGTGGAAATGGAATCTACTTAGGTAATCTCTGTAGCGGAAGGAAAAGCAAGAAGGGGGAAAATTAGCCTTTATGTAATGGAGATTACGCTGCTTCCTTTAACTTTAATTTTCCGAGTGAAGTAAGTGGCTTGCTGAATTAAGGAAGCGAGATGAGGTAGGAAAATTAATGCTTATCGGCATCATCTGATCAGTCACACAAATCATATCTTTCACCATTTCATGTGTACTAACTTTGTGCATTCGTAGACATTCTATAAACTTTGCATAGAATTTTTCTCTCCGTTTTCTCCTTTACTGAAAAAAATGCACATATTAGGTAGTTTTTGCAACAAATGGAATGTTGCAATTTTTCACGAATTTTACTAGTATACATTGGCAAGTAAGAGCATTTTTATTGGTACGTAGAAAAAATCTACTGATACACATACACATCGATATCAGCATTATAAAATGTATATATGGTCAGATACGAATGATATACCATCTATTTCCTTTTCGTCAAGTTATCAAACCCTAACGGCATTAGGTATTCAATCTAGGTGCGAAGGGTCATCAGCATCAAGACAGAGAAATTCCTACATAGAATCTTGTTGCGTCCACGGTTTGGTCTTGGAATTGTGCTGTGTCACCACATTTACCAACAATAACAGTAACAATAAGCGTGTACGACTTGGCAATCAAAGACGAAAACGGCAACTACTTTCCAGGTGCTAGACCCCTAATGCTCAGTTGTTTTAACAGATCTAAAAAGCATGTACATGTACATATAGCAGCACTGTCTTTGGTGGAAAGTACGCGTCAGAAAAAACGAATTTGAACCTGCTGCTTTCATTTCATTCTCATTTTGAATTCTGCGTGATTCCTGCAAATAAAGCATATTGACAAAAATTCATGCTTGAATGTACTTTTCCAATAAAGTACCCATTCTTAAATGTACGCCTACACCATTCTATTTATATTCCAATATATTATGTGTAGTTTATACTGTCTTTTTGGATGAAGACATTTTCTTAAACAAGTGAAAGTAAAAGAGGCAGCATTCGTAACCCGTGGGTTGCAGCGGTCAGTCAATATATACGCTCCTAATACTGATGAGAAGGCAGACTATAGGTACTGTTGTTGTTGTGCTGCAAAAATCAGTTTTCTTT
>JAHZMV010000217.1:0-23599 GCA_027743765.1 Coecobrya sp. COE2
TTTGATTGCTTGATTGACGGTTACGGACGGTTGGATTTCGAAAATTTTTGCACTACCCCATAGAGGCTACTTAATTCTGCCATTTGCGTGGTTTATTGTAAATGCCTTGTCGCAATCTTGGCACATGTATTTTTTCTCACCGTGCACGACTTTTAAATGTTGATTTACGCTAATTTTTTATCCGAACTTCTTGTTGCAAATATTACACTCGTAGCTATTAGGCAATTTAGAAAATTTATTAATTTGAGACATTTTACGTATCTACTACATATTTACAATAGTTCTTCGCAAACTGAAAGTACTTATGGTATTTTTATTTGCGGTTTCGTCAAAGAAATATTGTTGAACAGAGAGATTTCGCAGCTGAAGTGTCTATAACTGTGTCTCATCGTTGGTTTACGCTAAAGTTTGTTGATTATTGAAATACATACGGTACCAATTTTTATTTGTGTACCTATATCTATTAGCATTTTAGCTTTTAGTATAAAAGCAACGCTAATATTATGTATTGAGAAGCTCCTTGAAGTATCCTTTGCCTTTATAGTTGAACCATTAATTTTTTCGTTGTCTACCGTCCCATCTTCTATCCTTATAAAAGGTATATTTAAGCCTTTAAGGCCAAAAGTATATTTAGGATTAAACCTATTATTAAAAAATCGGACGTAATTATTTTTTGCTGCCTTGACTGCTTTTTGGGTGCATTTCTAAATGTCGCCCTTGTAAATCCTGTTCTTTTATTGTCCTGCTTATGTTAGAAGCTTGAAATTGCATGAATGTTCTCAAAGATCAAAGGTTTTATACGATTTGTGAAAAAGTTCGGGGGAACTGGGAAACCAACGAATTCACTGCAAAATAATGTATTATATTTAAACTGCTTAACATATATTCTATTATATTCTATGTTTGTAGAGCTAGAAGGAGTTACTATTGGATTCAGTTGAAATATGTAAGCTTTTGTGAGGCAGCATTTCTTTTGTACAAGCACTCCTTTCAGCAAAGCACTGTTTTACTTATAAAACATCCAGAATTATTCATTATGGTGAGGTTTAAAATTATGATTTGAATACAAACCCAGTAGCAACCTTTTTATAACTATTTACTGTTCAGCATAAGTGTGGAAATATGAAGTGGCGGATTGAGTTTATGTTTTGTTATAAGTGAAATTCTTGTGTAAGAAACAGAAAAGATTCAATAAATAAATGTCCCAAACAAATGTCCAATAGCAACTTCATCTTGAAATACAATTGAATCTAAGTTTTTACTATGATTTCCTTCAGTAACTTAGGCATCTATTGTAAATATAGAGCCAACAGACCTTGAACATTTCCTATTTTAGGCAAGCTATATTTGACGTCAGATAGTATTAGTCATTACGTTTCAGCAAGTTTTACGCGACACAAAATAACAAAATTGAATAATTTATACGGTATTACTTTTATTAAATATAATACGACTTTAATCCGATATTTTTAACGACGTACATGCGAGCAAATCAAATTCAAAATTATAAAAGTATGGTCTCCGTAGTCCATTCCATATGGCTTTTTGAACTAATACATTTACAGTCTTGCAGATTAGTTAGCGTTAGCCTTCCACAAAGTTTCATTCAACTGTATGATAGCTCAAAAAACATAAAATATCCGAATCCATTTGAACTCCCCTCACCATACCGCAATTGTCTAGTACACGTAAAAAACCTGAACGATGTCACTTTGATTAAGTGGGATTTTCCTGTAATAACTCAAAAACTTCATGCATTAAAACTAACATTTAATGTTTCAAGAAGTGGCCATGATTTCAAAATAAAAGAGTACATTACAGAAATTCCATGGGAAATTACAAGCCGTTTCCGAAATAATCTTACCAACTTGATTACAAATTATAAGCAAGTATTGTGTCATTCTAGTTTACTTTACAAAGGACGTTCTTTGGAGGATATATCCAACGACATTATTGAGGACGGCCATTGCAGCAAAATTAACTTTACTTACTTTACATCCAGGTCACGACCGTGGCAATGTGAGCTGAGCATCAGCCTGTCCACGTACGTTAAATTTTGGTTAAAGACTCATGATTATCACTTGATTTACGATTTATGGAAATTGCCCACATTTCGCAATTATAATCAATATGAAGCATTGAAATCCGTAATACCTTCCCCATACAGATTTCACTTGCTTATTAAAAACGGAATAGTAGACCACGTCGGCTGGAGATATCGGATACTTCAGAGGTCGCGAAAATTCCGAAATGAAGTATTTTTAGTAACAATGAATTTTCGCCTGAACGAAGTAAAATTTATTCTACCATGTAAAAATTGCAGTGGACAGGCTTTTCTTATAAATTTCACTGACACTACACCTCAGCAATTATACAAAGATTTGGATAATTTCTACAGAACACTACATAATATATCATCATGTAATTTCTTGACTTCTGGACTTACAGATAATCCAAATTTGTTTGATGCGTACAAACACCTTAATAATTTTACTACTGCAGTATTACAACTTTCGTTTGAAGAGCTACTTCAAAATATGATCGTTACTCAATGGAGATGGATGTTGGGGAATAACTTTCGCCACTCAACATATTTACGATCAAACGGACCGACGTCAATTGGATTAGAAGCTGTTAGCTTTCTGGGATTGAGTTTTCATTTTAGCCCCCTTTTTTATCGAGTATCCACCAGCACAACTTGGGTTCATTGCGTGTGGCGATGCATCGTTCGATATCGGAGGAATTTCATCCATAACGTCTAGTTTTGATGTATGGATCTGGATTTTCATTTTTGTAACATTTTTTGGAATTATACCGCTATTTTTGCTTACCATTGGAATGAAATTGAACCTTCCTGGTGTGAGAAGTGGTCTTGGTGTATATTCATTAAACATAGTCCAAATGGCATATAAATTTCTCATTGAACAGGGAAACCCAATTCCACCACAATTACTGCCCAGCGGCACCTGCAGAAGATATTTGGTGTTCGCTCCGTCTTTGTTAGTTGCACTTGTAATAACAAACGCTTACAAAAAACGATATCGGAGGAATTTTATCCATAACGTGCAGTTTTGATGTATGGATCTGGATTTTCATTTTTGTAACATTTTTTGGAATTATACCGCTATTTTTGCTTACCATTGGAATGAAATTGAATCTTCCTGGTGTGGTAAGTTCTCATTATGTATATTCATTAAACATAATCCAAATGGCATATAAATTTCTCCTAGAACAGGGAAATCCGATTCCACCACAGTTACTGCCCAGCGGCACCTGCAGAAGATATTTGGTGTTCGCTCCGTCTTTGTTAGTTGCACTTGTAATAACAAACGCTTACAAAAACGATACTGTCAACAAAATCATTTCGCCTAGAAAATTCGTTGCGCACGATTCCATTGAACAACTATTAGAAAACGGCTACAAATTATTCACAGAAATCGACAGACTTGAGTATATTTGTCCTCTTGCTCGTCGGCGAAGTCTGCCTAGAAATACGATTATTGAAGAATGTATTGACGGTCTAGAGCAAGAAGGCCAGCATATAGTCAGAAGTAATCCAACGGTACCACGGGCGGGATCCATTGCATTCGGGTCAATTATGAATGATATTTTCAGAGTGTTTAGGATGGCAAGCATCAGGCCACAACATAGCACACAGAGTATATTACACCAGTCTCGCATAATGCCAGGCAGTTTAAACCAAATAAAGGACTTGCTTAAAATTGGTAGTACAATAACTGACCTAACCATTGAGACTTTGAAACAAATGCAGAAAAGCTTGTCGATTAGCTTACTGCAGGAATGCAATAAAACAGCATTAGTTGTACCTCAAATTCAAGTTCAGGAATACGAAGCAATTCTGAGGAGTAAGGGAATTCAAAGAATATCAGCTGCTAAGTATGCCTGGATTGAAAACAAGGTAGGATTTTTAATGAACGGGTGGCTGCCAAGGTTTGTTTTAAAGAGAATCAGAGGTATTGAAATGTCTGGAATAACCCAGTGGTGGAACGGTTTTGTAGTGAAACATTTGAGTAGAATTAGATATAAAAGAGGACTTGTTGTTATGGAGTCGAATGATGACAATGACATAGCCAAAGGAACTTCAATGTCTGGAAACATTGTAGTAGTATTCCATTTATTGTTTTTGGGATATGCTATAAGTATATTTGCTGGTATTACAGAAGTTGCTTATAGATATGTGAAGCGAGAAACAACACCACAAATTATAAAATAAACCTAAACGATTATTGGTAACCAGATAGAAACATTTTTATTATATAATTACGAATAAACTTATTTCATACATTATTTCGAATAAACAAACTAATGTCATTTAAACAGAATACATATTCATTTCCGAGTTTAAGTATTCATTTTATTCGTTTGTAAACATTTTCAGTGAATCACATTTTAGACGCTTGCATAAACAAAATTGTAGTGCATGCTTTCTTGGATTATATGTAAATGAGTAAAATAGAATTGGTAATATTGCTGCTCAATAAAAGGAGATAACTATTCAAAGCATTTTTGTCAAAAACAAAAAAATCCCCGCAGGAAATCGGCAGTTCATGCAATGACCTCCATTTAACAGTAAGATAATAATTTATGTTCATCCTACTAACCCCGTGGAAGTGATTCCTCTTTCTTCTCACTAACTCGGCACTATCTAGTCTCATACACATCACTACCCGAAGCACGAAGACGACAGCAATTACACCACAGAAAAATATCAGGGAGGATGCTAGAATCATAAACACCGGCAAAATATTATAGCAGCTCACTGACACCCACGCTGCTACGGTTAAAGCAATCTGAGTCATAACAATATTTAAAAGAAGTTGCTGTCTAATCCAAACCTTCATATGCGCACCAAATAAAAGAATTTGCTGGTAGCACCAAGCAACCTTCAGCTCAGATAATTTGCCGGGAATAAGAAGAATAAACAGAGAACGATTGAATTCAATAAACAAAGTAATCAGTAGGATTCCGTTAATAAACAGATACTTCAAATATACCCACATAAACAATGTTAGTAAAGACAAAGAAAAAACATTTGAAAATATTATAATTGCAGACGAGCGATTGTACGGATCTGAGAGTATGAGGGTATCCAAAATTATAAAAAACGGGTCAAGGTCACAAAGCCAAAGAAAGATTGGGGACAGTGTTCCAGCCAAAACGACTCCAATTATTGATACAATTATGAGGAATCCGAAAGCTGATTCGTCAATTGCTTTCAACTCAATACCTAGCCCCAATGCACGCCGTGTCAGAAAATGATTGAGTTGAGCAAGCAACCAATTTCGATATTGAATCCAGCAAAACCCGAAAGTGTAAATCACTGTTGCTACGACAACTAATAACATTCGAAGCTGTATTGTGACTATGGGAAGATCTGGCATGACAGACGGTCTTCTAAGAACGATATAACTAGAGCAAACTCCAAGAAATATCAATGCCAGGAAAAAGCATGTGTGCTTAAAGCATGACTTGAAACTACGGAAGTTTTCTGGAACCACAGAAATTATCTTGTTTTTATATTGCATTTCTGCAACAATTGTTGGGGCATGCTTAAAGGTCATATTGTAATACTGACAGGGCAAGCTCAACCGATGGGTTGATAATCAACTTGTCATTTTCTGAAGTGTTGCTCATAGCTAACAATGCAATTGGGTTGTCAAATCCTGAAAAACTACTTTTAAATTGATTTATTTCAAAATGGTGGGTTAAAAATGCTAACATTCAATCTTAAATAGTTAACGTGTCATAATGATTGATGTTATATGTACTTCAATACTGGTTGCCAGATTTTTCCTTCCACTGTAAGTATTGAGTTGGAACTTAATTTTTGCGAAAAAAATTTACTCAGAGTATATAAATTTGTTCTTCATAACCTTCTTAAAATAAACGATTTTCTTTTGTCCTTTAGATTAAAAATATGTTATCAACTTTGTCCGTTAAATTATATATTCAACTACGAGAACATAACTTAAGTATGAATTGGTCTCTCACCATTATGTATACTGCAATAAAAATACAACAACAAGTTTTGTACAACTCGGAACCTCCTTGCGTTTTCCAAGAGAATGCTTAGCTTCCGGATGGTCGCCATGATAATTGGCTCCAAGCCATAGCATTACAAAAATGATTATTCTCAATGTCATTCTTGACAACCGGTTGTCGATATCTTTACCCAAAAAATATTTAATGAGGGTATAGCTGTCGCGGACCTTGGTTCATCCCGGAAGCACGAAAAATGATTCTTGCAAATTGCTACTGTTGCTACTTACTAAAATTTTCAACTGCTGACATGTGCTGTTACGAAATTAACTCCAATGAAAACTTCCAATTACGGAAACTACTACTTCAGATTTTTAAAAACCTGAGGTCCGGAAACAGGTGATCTAAAATTTGTGGTTTTGTGACATATGTGTAAATACACGATACAGGTATATATTTGGTTAGCATATTTTAAAGTGAAATCATATAAGAATTCATTTATGCACATATTATTATTTCGGAACATTTCAGTCACTCAGGCTATAAATGTAACTCGTATGTTTTCTGCAAGTACTTTCCTGGCTCTTTTGACTTCTGTATAGTGAGCTCTGGAGAGATTAGAAAAGGTCGATTAGAGTAATGGTTTTTGTAATACATGCTTAAACTCATATAAATATACGCAGGTATAGTTTTGAATTTGTTCCTTTAGAATTCGCCGCATCTGTAAAAAAAACTTTAAACGCATCCAATGAAGACATCTCTATTATTATTAATTAAAGATGTAATTTTTGTGGTACGCACAATTCATCAAGTTTGTATTTTTTATTCTACTTTTTTCTAAGAAGTAAAAACTATTTTTACACAGACTGATGATCTATTTGTACTTAAGAAATTACTTTGTGTAAGAATATTAAACGCCTAATAACTTTAGTGTGTTCGTGCTCAGCTAAACATTTTCATTATTTCATTATTTTCTTCACATGGCAGGTCATGGGAAAAGTTTCTTTTAGTCACGTGATACATTGACTGTGTAGCAAACTTCAAACTAGATACCTCCTTTTAAAATTGTTGTACTAAAATTAATTAAAATATTCCATATGGTAATTAATTTAGTAACAAATAATAATAGTTCTCACTTAGAAATATAATTATTTTATGGTTTGAAAATTAATTACTTTAGTCTCAAAATATCATCAATTTGCCTAAAGAAATATTTTTTATTTCTTAGAAAAAGTTCAATAAAAATACTAGAGTGATGATTTTTTGATGGATGAAAACCAACCACTTTTAGTAATGCGAAAACCTTAATATTCTTGGTACGCGGCCATCGTCCACTTTATTCCCACAAAATTAGTTTACTCACAGAAGTTGGCTACCTAATGATTCTACAAATATTCAAAATTGGGAAATCCAAGGTATTTAATACGATGACAATATTAAATCTGAAGAATAGAGCAAGGAACGGCTGTTCCAATAATCATTTTTAGGTCTGCAAACCCAACAGAATTTTGTTTTATAATGATGTAAACAATTATAAAATGAACAGAAACGCCTTTCCATTTTTCTTATTCATTGCCTTTATGTCAATAGCACGTGTGGGCATTTGAATTCGTTTTGTTTGTTTGGACTTTGTATGCATCAACTCAAAACAACGTTTCATTGCAAAACAAGTTCATATTGGTTTCATGTATTGTTACGATCTATGTAGCGGCGTTCGTTCTGCATTCGGCGTTCACATTCTCGGAGAGAAAAAAAAATTCTATTTTGGTATTAAATTTCCGCCATTTGTATGTAAGCAAGCTTAGTAGACTGCTCTAAGAAACTCCCAGAGTGCAATACCAACACCGTATTAGGACCCAATTATGTTCTTCAAGTGTCAATTCAAATGGAGTATTTTTCTTATTAGAAATATGCATTATACAAACCAAGAAATATTGAACAAATAGGACTACACACTACAAAAGAAAACAAATTTTACAGAGCATGTAAAGAAATAATATAAAAACATTGTATTAAAACATCGTATTAAAACGAGGATTTCATGCTATCTAGAATAAAATGTAATTTGACTTAGACTGATTTTAAATTGAAAAGCGTGAGAGCAATGGTATCAACATTTCATTCCATTATATGTTTTGAACTAATACGTTTGTGTTGTTGTGCAATCATTAATATAAGCTTCCTGCAATCTTTGAATGAGCAGAACGATGAGTCTGGAAACAAAAAATCTTTGAATATTTTTGAAACTCTTTCGTTATTCAGGAGTTGTCTTGTCCACATAAAAAACCCGGACGGCATCAATTTGATTAATTGGAGTTTTCCTATAATAATTCGGCATCTTCATCCAATAAAACTTACCTTCAATATTTCCATTACAAAACATAACGTCAAATTAAAAGATGAAATAACGGAGATTCCATCGGAGACCGCACGCCGTTTCCGTAATAACATCACCAAATTGATTTCAAACCACGAACACATTTTGTGCCATTCAAGCTTATTCCACAAAGGAAACTTTCGCGGGCTCACTTCCTATGACACTCTTGAGGGTGGCCTTTGCACCAAAATTAAGTTCACTGCTTTCGTATCCAACTCGCGACCGTGGCATTGTGAAAGTAGCATAACATTCTCATCCAATATTCATGTTTTGCTAAGGGAACGTTCATTTGATTTAATTTACAGTTTGTGGAGAATGCCTAAATTTAGAAGTTCGTACGTAGATGGAGCATTTAAATCTGTAATACCTTCTCCATATAGATTTCATTTACTGATTAAAACCAGCACGGTCGACAATCTCCTTTGGAGGAATCGAATATTACTGAACCCGACAAAATTCAGAAACAATGTATTTCTTATTACAATAAATGGAAGCTTCAACAGAGTTGCAGCTCTGTTACCCTGTAAATATTGCGGTGGTCAGCAATTTCTAACCGATGTCACTGATATCTCACCTCAACAATTGTTCAAAAGATTGGAAAATATATACGTTTCACTACTCAATTTATCAATATGCTATTTTAGCACTTCTCGACTTACCGAAAACGAAGATTTATTTGGTAAGTACAAAGATTTTAAGAACTTCACTACAGAAATTATTGCACGGAATTTCTCACATGAAGAGTTGCTTCAGAACATGATCGTAGCACAGTGGAGGTGGTTACTTGGCAACAATTTTCTGTACTCAACACTAGCACAAGATCGGGGACAGCCGTCAACCACTTTGGAAATTGTTAGCTTTCTAGGTTGGAGATACCACTATGTCCCCTTTTTTGTTGAGTATCCACCAAGGCAACTGGGATTCATTGCCTGCGGCGACGCATATTCCGACATAAAAGGAATTTCCTCAATAACGTCCAGCTTCGATGTATACATTTGGATTTCCATTTTGATAACATTTTTTACAATCATTCCGGCATTCTGGATTATAATTGGATTGAAATTTGATAAGGTCACTGTGAAAGATACGCAATTTGTGTATATGCTAAGTATTTTTCGAATGGCGTATAAACTTCTACTAGAACAGGGAAATCCAATCTCAGAAAATTTTCTGGTGTACGGAACAACAGCAAAATATTTTGTGTTAACTACGGCGCTATTAGCTGCTCTGGTGATAACAAACGCTTACAAAAATGATAACGTTCACAAAATAATATCCCCTAAAAAATTCATGCCATTGGAGAGCGTCGAGCAGCTGATACAACACAAATACACTTTGTTCACTGAAGTTGACCGGCAAGAGTACCTCTGTCGTCTTGCCATTCGAAAAAGCCTGCCGGAAGACACGATTTTGGAAGAGTGCGTTAGTAATTTACACCATGTTGATAATCACATAATCCGCACTACCCCCGTTAACACACGTATCGGTTACGTTGCATTTCTATCCATTATCAAAGACATTTTCATGGTTTTTGAAGCTGAAAGTATAAAGCCAACTAATGGCCAACAACAAGTATTTAATCTATCTCGCATAATACCGGGTAGCTTAAGCCAAATTAAAGGTTTGCTTGAGATTGGTAGCCGATTAACTGTCAAAACAATTGAAGCCTTGAAAAAAATGCAGAAAACTTTTTCAATAAATCTGCTCGAGAAATGCAACAAATCCGCACTTCTTGTACCACAACTTCGCGTTCAGGAATATGAAGCAATATTGAGAAGCAAAGGACTACAAAAATTGTCTGTGGCTAAGACAGCTTGGATTGAAAACAAATTAGGATATGAAATTAGTGGATGGCTACCAACTTTTATTTTAAAGAGAATCAGAGGAATAGAAATGTCTGGAATAAGCCACTGGTGGAACCGCTTTGTTGTGAATCATCTGAGTAAAATACGCTTTAGAAGAGGCCGAATAGATTCGCAGATAGAAAATGCTGACAATGGTTTACATAAGGGAGCATCCATGGCTGGAAATATTATAGTAGTATTCTATGTGTTGCTTTTGGGATATGTTGTCAGTGTTATTACAAGTATGACAGAAATACTATTTAATTACTTTAAAAAAGGTAAGTAATTTATGGAATACAGTTACAGAAATAGACAAAAAAGAAACTGAGATGGTTACAATGACCGGATACTTTAATCGGAGAAGTAACCCCTTTTCCAAACAACCTAGGGAACACTAAAGACTCAGCTTTTATGTCCCATTATGTAAATGGTACTTTTCAAAGCCGAAATTCGTTATAAATTGACTTTTTAAATTACTTAAGTTCTTTGAAGGGAGGACAATGACTTATGCTTGCAATTGTAACTGAACTGTTACTCATGAAAATTATATTGTTTTTGCATGCCAAAAACTTATTGCCTATCAATGATAGGTTCCATACCAGTGGCGAAGCTGCAAGGCCTCTCAACTTTGTATTTCAAAAGTTTAGTCTTCAAATAAAAGACATTTGACTCATTGTTTCGTGAAATCAGCTAAACCTCATCTGAGACATGAGCCCCAGCAAAAGTGTTTAATATAATTTTTTCCGACGTTAAACCAAATTTTTGAAAAATGGCGTTAAGTTTAATAATATTTAAGCTACATTGTATTTTAAGTGTAAATACTTCAGTTAATTCAGCTTGGAGGATTTCTGTCTTCACTTAGGACAAACAAGATGGAGATCTTCCTGTCAATTTACAATATGCCTCGTGTGAATTTATCCATATAAAATCCTTTCAGTATTAGCACATGGCGCCAAAGTTTGTCATGTAAAAGTTCAACAGATATAAATGTTGATTTTGTTGGACACAACATGCAAATTATGCCGCTACCAGAACTTTTGATATTTTTTCAAGCAGCACAAGGCAGTGCTAACCACGGAAGTGTGTTGCTTACACTTATTTAGAATAGTGCCACTCGGACGGCTTATTTGAATTTAAAGGCCTGCACAAATATGAGTCTTTTTATTACATTACATACTATATGTATATAAATAAAAACTATGGATTACAATGTCATCGTGCTAAAAAAAATTTTCAAAGCTTTAAGAAATATACTGAATATAATAATGTATACATATATGTACTTCGTATTATATTTACAAGTTAAGCGGATTGATACTATTTTGATTGAGTAACCAAAAATAGTTTCAGCAGCTGTATTTTCGCGATTCTAGCAAAGAAGGAAAATATCCTTCTCTACTTGCACATTTATGTGTGTGTGTGTAATATGTAGTATATTATGCACATATTAGTAAATGGACCCATAAATTAAACATTTTTTTTGCTTTTGTTACCTCCCTTTGCTGACGCTACAAGTTTACAGTACGAAATGCAGTGTAGCCTGAGATAGTAATTTGAAAGAGACGTTCATTTAAAAATTCCACGGCATCGTGGTAACACAATAATTCCACACGTGCAGTTGTATTTGCAAATATTTTAGTTACAATGCGAGTCTTCATTTTTTTCGAGAAAATCTGAGACTATTCCCAAGTACCAAGTCATTGCAATCTGTATCCTGACTGAGCATTCAGAAAACCTCACCAACAATATCATGTGGTCAATTTTTAATTCTACTTAATTTAACTTCAACTGTTGGTATGTATGACGCAAATTATGTATTTGGGCCAATAATGATTTGTCAACTGATTATGCTCAGGAATTTATGAATTAATGATTTTATATAGTAGGTATGTCCATTCCAACACCGAAATTACAAAGGGAAAAAATTCAAGACATGTACCGTTTTTATGAAGATGGTGTACTAGACATACATATAATAATGGTAAATGTTTACAAATTTTAATGTTACGCAACAATTGGCTCAATTTAAATTTCCTTTCGCTCCATATTAATTCATACAATTAAATACTGATTTCATTAAACCTCATTAATCCGTATATAAAGTATTAAATACTTGGAATGCTAGCTGAAGTCAATAAAATGCTCAAGTAAACAGTAACAGCTGTAGTTAAATAAAAAAAAATATTAATTTTTTACTCACTTAATGTATTTAAGTACAAGTTCTCCTTTACTACTTATTAATTTTACTCCATTTACGCTATATTGTCGTTTCCTGTATGTCAACACCAGTTCAACTATAGCAGCAGTGATACATACAGCATACCCCAGAACCAATATATAAAATACTACAACAATATTTCCAGTCATAGAGGCTCCTTCTGGTATGTCGTTATCATCACTACCAGCATATGCGTCTGTCTTTAGATCGACGTTTCCTCTTCGAAACCGAACCCTACTAACATGTTTCGCTACAAAGCTGTTCCACCATTGAGTTCTTCCAGACATTTCAGTACCTCTAATTCTCTTGATAACAAACATTGGTAACCATCCCCTCATAACAAATCCAATTTTATTTTCTACCAACGTTTTCTTCGCGACGGACAATTTATGGAATCCCTCATTCCTTAAAATTGTTTCGTATTGCTGAATTTGGGATTGTGGGAGAAGAAGTGTGGATTTGTTACATTTCCGTAGTATGCTCAGCGACAAGCTCATTTGCATCTTTTTCAAGGCTTCAATAGTCAGGTCGGTTATTCGGCTACCAATCTTTAGCAAACCCATAATTTGATTGAAACTACCTGGCATTATTCGAGAATCATTTAAAATTTGCTGTGTGCCATTACTAGGCCGGATGTTTAATGTTCCAAAAACACTAAAAATGTCGCTGATTATTGAGGCAAATGCAATGGACCCAGAAGTTTGCAAGTTTTTGCTACTTATGATCACATGCTGGCCTTCTTGCTGTAGATTCTCAATACAATCTTCTATAATAGTGTCAGTATGTAAATTTCGCCGACGGGTAGCAGGGCCAAAGTACTCAAATCTGCCAATTTCTGTGAACAAACTGTAACCATTTAGTACTAACTCTTTAATAGTCTCGTACGGCATGAATTTTCTCGGAGATATTATTTTGTGAATATTATCGTTCTTGTAAGCATTTGTTAACACAAGTGCAACCAATAAAGACGGCGTTAATACTAAATATCTTGTAGCAGAGGAACCGATTTGAAGTTTCTGTGGAATTGGATTTCCCTGTTCTAGTAGAAGTTTACTTGTCATTATTAGAATGTTTACTAAATAAACAACTTTCTTATCTTTTATAGCAAACATGTCCAATTTCAAAACCGCGACATTCCAGAACAGTGGGATAACTATAAAAAATGTTACAAAGACGGAAATCCAAATACCGAAATCGAAACTTGATGTTATAGACGAAAATCCTTCAGCATCAAACATTGCGTCGCCACATGCAATAAAACCAATTTGTTTGGGGGGATACTCAATAAAAAATGGAACATAATGATAACCCCATCCGAGAAAACTAACCACTTGCAAGTACATAGATGTCGGCACGTCACTTTGGGAAAATGTCGAGTACTGGAGATTGTTCCCAAGTATCGACCTCCATTGATCTACCATCATGTGTCGAAGTAGCTCCTCATATGTAAAATTGCGTTGAGATATTGCTGTCGTAAAATTTTTCAAAGGCGGATACTTATGAAACACATTTTCATTTTCGGACAACATATGCATCGTAAAATAGCAAGATGATATATTCCGCAGTGAACTGTAAAAATTATTTAAATTATGATAAACCTTCTGAAGTGTCATCTCAGTGAAGTTAATTGGGAAATTCCCTTCCTGGCAATACTGACATGGTAGGATGGCTGTTATTTCGTTTGAAGTCTCATTTAGTGCAACCAGAAATATATCATTTCGATATTTCAACGGACTTTGAACTATCCGGTTTCTCCAAACTAAGTGGTCGACAATACTGTGTTTAATCAGTAAGTGAAATCTGTATGGTGAAGGTAGTGCTGATTTTGATTCTTGATATAGTTCAAAGCTTGTCATAGTAGGCATCCTCCATAAACCGTAAATTAAATGATATGATCTTTCCTTTAACCAAAATCGATGGTACGACGACAAACTTATACTTAATTCGCACTGCCATGGTCGAGAGTTGGAAACAAACAATGTAAAGTTAATTTTGCTGCAAATACCGCCTTCGATTTTATCGTCAGAAAATGCATCCCCATAATTATTGCCCTTGTTAAATAAATTGGAATGGCACGGGGTTCTTTCGAAATTTTCAGCAAAGTTGGTTGCGTTATTGCGCACACTTCGTGCAATCTCCCAGGGCACCTCTGTTATTGTTTCTTGTAATTTGCTGAAAATATTGAAAGTAAGTTTTATCGGGTGAAGTCGTCGAATAATTACTGGAAAATTCAAGCTAATCAAACTGACATCATTCAGGTTTTTTATGTGCACAAGACATTTCTGTAATAGAGGAGGAATGTTAAATTGATTCGAATATGGCGTTATTTCTGAACCGTCAGAGAGCTGTGGAAAATCTTTTAAAAGGCTTACTTTAGTTATCTTACAAACAGCTAACGATATTAAATTCACCAGTAAAATTGAATATGTCATTATCATCATAACCGTCGAAGTATACTTAATTCATTACTATTTCTGTCGAAAGTGGAGGATTATAGGAAAGATAACGAGACCCCTAAATGTTAGTTTGTGTATGCAAAATTTACAAATTATGAATGTCACATCCAGCATGGGTCGCTTAAAATTTCATGACTTCCAGGTTAACAGACATGCTATAGGACTAAACAGTTGATGAAATGACTGGACGAATGTTTGTGAAGTCGCGCTTATATTGCGTCTAAGAAAAAATATAATATGGCAAATGCTTAACTTGAGTCGACACTTGGAAAAATATTATAATTGGATAGGTTTATGAGATTGTAGTACTTCGGCAACACTGCTTAATTCTTTGTATGCCTGTTTGACCATATTTCACTTAAGCGACAAAGCTTATCAATTAATGCCGTTGATAGAATATTGGAAGTCTATAAGGATGGAAATAATTTGTGAAACAATTTCAGCTTGCATATATAGAGTGTAGTGAAATGGAACAAAACATTTTATTAAACCTTATATTTTTCCCTTGATACTAACAACTGTAAATTTCAGTTTATATATTTTATTTTTTAAAATGTAGTGAGATGAAGCAAACATAATACTTTATTAAAACTTATATTTGCCCTTAGAACTGTCAGTCAAAAACTGAGTCATCCATTTAAAAAAAATGTCACTTTTAGAGGCGTTTATTAGACACATTATGAGCCAACACTTCTGATTTTTACAAAACATTACAATAGCATATTAATAGCTTTGACAGGGAGAGGACACATCAGTGGCAAATAATCCTAATTGCGTACGTGCAAATAATTGGATGGATTGGCATGTGCCTTCGTATTCAATTATATGGTAACCGCATGGAGTAAATTATCCTTCAAGGATGAAACAAACGAAGAGAAATAACGCAATATATTCAAATAACGTCTTCACTAAAGAGGATTGATTATCGTTTATTCGTGTGAATTCGGGAATGGTTTTCAATAATTTTCACTGGTTATATGTAGGTATTGGTATCTAGAAACATAAATAAAGTCATCACTGATACCATATTATTAAATTTTTACCTGGTAGATGTTTTCCGTTGGTTGTAAGGTGCGACTGATGATTTTTTTATTTACGAAATCCATTTACCCTTTCCTATAACAAATTAATTTCAAAGATATTTTCAAGGGTTTGCTATCATTAAGCAAATGGGGATGATAATTTGGATTTATTTAACAAGTATAAAGATTGTACCGATTTCACGACTGCAGTAGTATTTCAAAAAAATTTAATATGAAGAGTTACTTCAAAACATAATGGTAGTTCATTGGAGGTGGATATTAGGAAAAAACTTTCAACACTTGGCATATTCAAATGGTACGTCGTCAACGACGTTTGAAACTGCTGGCTTTCTGGGACTGGATTATCATTATGTTTCATTTTTTGTGGACTATCCTCCCAGACAAATTTGATTTATTGCTTGTGGCGACGCATCGTCAGATGTCGAATGAAGTTCGCCTCTGATGTAAAGTTTTGATTTGTGTATCTGGATTTGCAGTTTCCTTGCATTTTTCGAAGTTATTCCGCTATTCTAGGTTATAATTGAATTGAAATTTGACATTTCTCTTGTTAAAAATAATAAAATTGTGTATTTACTTATTGTCATATTCGAAATGACGTAGACACTTCTGCTAGAACAGGGAAATCCCATCCCAACTCATTTGCTGGCCAGGTTTTCTATTGGAATATATTTATTATTAACTTCCCGATTATTGGCTTCGCTTGTAATAACAAACCCTTACAGGAATAATAACGTTCAAAAAATCATTTTTCCCAAGAGATTCGTTCCGTACAAGAACATAGAACAGCTGCTACAAAATGGGTACACTTTATTCAAAGGAATTGGCAAACACGAGTACATCTGCTATATTGCTCTTCGGCTAAAGTTACAAGGGGCATTTAATCAAAAGTAATCCCACTGTGAGAAGGGTTGGATCCCTGGCATTTTGGTCCATGATAAATGACATTAGTAGAATTCGCACCAGTAGACCAGATGTTGAAAAATATACGGAAATGCTTAAATAAAATGATGACAATGACAGGAGAAATGGGACCTCTATGTCTGGAAACATTACTGAGGTATTTTATTTGTTGGGTGGGGAAATATCGTGTGTATGTATCAATGCTGCTGTAACGGAACTTGTATTTAAATACATATATGAGTTGAAAAGATAACGTAGTGCTTCTATTGGTATATGATATTCTGTAAGGTTCATTATAATGTGTTAAACAATTTTAACCAACTTTGCTTTTGAAATATAAATTAATGGTTCATTCATAAAACTAAACATGAAATCAGCAACATATTTTTTTCTAAACCAAAGAGAATTTTCTTTCATAATGATGTAAACAATTATTGAATGAATCGACACGCCTTTGCATTTTTTCAAAGTTTTTATGTTATGTAAACACCACGTGTGGGTAATTGAGTTAGCTTATTTGTTTGGACTTTGTTCGCATCGGTTCCTTACAACTTCTCTAGCTTCTTGTAGCTTTCATGTATTGGTACAGCAAAGATTTTCTATTGCATTATTAAGAACATCCTTGTAATGAAATACTTCTTCTTGTTTGACCGATAGCATTTCCGTTTTGGTTTTATATTTGGTTAATTTTATTGCGAACAAACCATATTGTTCATAAAACTGACAAAGGGTGCAACAGTAACTACCTACGGGAACCCAATTATTTTATTTGAAGTGAAATGGAGTATTTTCCTATGGACAATACACACTACGCACACCTTGAAATATTGAGCAAACAAAACTGGACATCAGTATACAAAAATAGATTTTGCAGAACATGTAAACAGGTAATATAGGAGACATCGTTCTGGAATGTCGTCTTAGAAACATGGACTGTGTTACCTGGTATTTAATTTAATTTGAACTGGACTAATATTGAATTTGAAACTGGGAAACGATGGTATTTCTACTTTATTCCATCTTACATTTTGAACTAATGCATTCATGTTGGTGTACATTAATTAACATAAGCTACCTGCAACCTTTTACCGAGCAGAACGATGGATCTCAAAACACAGAATATTTGAATAATCTCAGAATTCCATCGTTATTCAAGAATTGTCTGGTTCACATAAGAAACCCGGATGGCATCAATTTAATTTATTGGAATTTTCCTGTAATAATACGACATCTTCATCCAATAAAACTTACTTTCAATAATTCCCACACCAAATATGACCAGAAATTGAAAGACGAAATTAGGGAAATTCCATTGGAGACAGCACGCCGCTTCCGTAATAATATTACTTATTTGACTACAAACTATGACAAACTTTCGTGCCATTCAAATTTATTCCACAAAGGAAAACCTGTGGGGGTTAATTCCTACGAAACTAGTGAGGGCGGTCATTGTACCAAAATCAATTTTACATCATTTGTGTCAAACTCCAGACCATGGTCTTGTGAAATTGGCATAACATTTTCCTCAAATCTTCCTGTTTTGCTAAAGGAAAGTTCATTTGATTTAATTTACAGTTTTTGGAGAATGCCCAAATTTAAAAGATTTCATCTGGAGGTATCGTTCCGATCCGCAATACCTTCTCCACATAGAATTCATTTACTGATCAAAACCAGCATTGTCGACCATGTCCTTTGGAGGAATCGAATATTACTGAACCCCACAAAGTTCAGAAACAACGTATTTCTAGTTTACGAAACCATAAACGGAAGTTTAAACAGACTTGCAGTTATGTTGCCCTGTAATTATTGCAGCGGTCGGCAATTTCCTATTGATGTCACTGATATCTCAGCTCGGCAATTGAACAAAAAATTGGATAATTTGTACCGCTCACTACTCAATATATCGTCATGCTATTTTAGCACTGCTCGACTTACCGAAACCCAAGACTTATTCGGCAAGTATAAGGATCTCAATAATTTCACCACAGAAATTTTACGACGGAATATTTCCCAGGAAGAGCTACTTCAAAACATGATCGTTACACAATGGAGGTGGATACTGGGTAACAATTTTCTTTACTCGACACTAACACAAGATCTGGGACCGGCTGCCACCACTTTAGAAATTGTTAGCTTTCTAGGATGGAGCAATCATTACGTCCCCTTTTTTGTAGAGTATCCACCAAGACAACTTGGATTCATTGCGTGTGGCGACGCTTTGTCCGATATAAAAGGAATATCCTCTATAACGTCCAGTTTTGATTTATACATTTGGCTATGCATTTTTCTAATATATTTTGGAATTCTCCCGCTCTACTGGATTAACATTGCAATGAAGTTTGACCATGTTTTATTCAATCATAATGCAGTTGTATTCGGAATGGCATATAAGCTTCTACTCGAACAAGGAAATCCCATTCCACAAGAATTGCTCGCGAATGGTCATAACTCAAAATATATTGTATTTACTTTGACGTTGTTAGTTGCTCTTGTGATAACTAACGCTTACAAGAATGATAACGTTCACAAAATCATATCCCCTAAACAGTTCATGCCACTTGAGACCGTCGAACAGCTGATGAAATACGGATACACTTTGTTTACGGAAATAGAAAAACACGAATACCTCTGTATTGCTGCCTTTCGGCAAAATCTCCCATTCGAAACGATTTCTCCAGAATGCATTAAAGATTTAGGTTACAGTAGTCCGCATATAATCAGCAATATTCCCGTCAACAAACGGATCGGATACATTGCATTTCTCTCAATTATAAATGAGATTTTTGCAGTTTTTGAAGAGTTAAACATTAAGCCAAATAGTAACCAAGAGCAGGTGCACAACCAGTCTCGCATAATACCAGGTAGTTTAACCCAGATTAAGCATTTGCTTCAGATTGGTAGCCAGTTAACTGATCAAACAATTCAAGCCTTGAAAAACCTCCAGAAGACCTTGTCGCTAAGCTTTCTCCAGAAATGCAATAAATCTGCACTTCTTGTACCACAGATTCGTGTAAGGGAATACGAAGCAATTTTGAGAAGTAGGGGATTGGAAAAAGTATCTGTGGCTAAGAATGCTTGGATTGAAAATAAAATTGGATTTATGATTAGTGGGTGGCTACCAACATTTATTCTAAAGAGGATCAGAGGAATTGAAATGTCTGGAATAAGCCAATGGTGGAACCGGTTTGTTGTTAACCATTTGAGTAAAATTCGTTTTAGTGGAGACAAAATTGATTCAAAGACAGGAAATTCTGACAATGACATACATAGGGGAACTTCAATGACCGGGAATATTGTAGTGGTTTTCTACATCTTGGTTGTGGGATATATTATTTGTGTGGTTACAGGTTTAACAGAACTTGCATTTAAATACATCAAAATGATTTGAGTGATTACAGAAAAAACGTTGGGTAAATGTTGAAATGTTTTCCTCCAAGAAACCAGTCGCATTTGAAGACTTGCATTTTTGCATCCCAATTAGTATATAAAACTGGACGAGCTTAATTGTTTTGTGTTAAATGATTTTACTATCACAATTCTTTGAGCAGAAGGTTAAGTGATAGTTGATGCTGGCTGTTGCATGACTACTTTTAGAATGATTTTAGATTTTGATGAATTGGATTATATGTAGTCCCAATTTTGTGACAAAAAGACTTAGCACTTTTAACATAAAAAGCCTACGAAGCTACTATATTTGGCAAGTTATTTGAAGAATTTGGCGACATATACGGGATTATTATCACCGAAGAAATATATGCTTGGTAGGTATTTATAATACGAAATAAAATCTAATAAAACGATTTTCCAAAATATCTACATTTCGAATATGTAAATTGGGTCATTAATTATTACATTATGTCGTTATGTGTACCATAATTGTTAATAATATTTTAAACAGTATTGGTTCTAAAACACAGACATCTAAATGAATCTAATTGAGCTTGTTCAGAACCTGCCTTGATGATTCATTATTAGTAATAAAACTCCTCGTGCAAGGAAATCTAATTTTGTTTTCGTGCACAAAAATATCGTAATGTTCTAAATATAATAAATTTCATATAAATATATAATGTATAAAGTCATATTCTTAATACAATTACATTTTGAATTTAGCTGTAGATTTTACCGCTAACTGGTATTTCATTTAAACTAAAACTTTTATTATTGCATTTAAAAGCCCCGTACTACGCTTGTTGATACATCACTATAAAGATTACCGAATTCTGTACTACCTTGTAACCAAAACTGCATTTATTGTGTACACCCCAACGGAGTAGAAATAGTCTGTACTTGTGGCCCTGGTGAGGGTTCCGAGACACCAATAGGTAAACCTAATATGTTGCATTGATTTTATCATCCTAAATAAAATCCGCTGTTGACATCAGTTACCATAACGCTCCCCCAAATATGCACACTCTAGCATCCAATTGTATTTCAAGGTTAGGCTCTGCACATTCCTTCTTAGCTTTTTTGTGTAACAACCCAAACAAAATGAGACGGTATAAGGCAAAACTATGTTTTGCATAACGTAGCTTGATGCATGTACCTGGGCACCTAGGATGATAATGTTGACAAGAAGTGACAAGTGAGCATTTTTGTTTGGTGCAAGACTTTTGAGAACGGCCTCGTATATGTAATTTGCGTTACCGGCCTTTTGCCTGAGCGGCCCTTTGCCTGCAAGGGTCATTTTGCCTGCAGTACCATTTGTATGCAAGGCCCTTTGTCCGGTAGGCATTTTGCCTGCAATAGTTTTTGCACGCAATATCGTTTGCATGCCCTACCATTTTGCCTGGTATAGCATTTTGCCTGGCATAGCATTTTGCCTGGCATACCATTTGCCTACAGACCTTATGGAGCTAATTTAACGACTTTTGCCGTGAGTCTGAATACGGTTCATTAATGAACCTATTTGGTACCACCCCGTTCATATTTCTACCTAAATTTATTCATATTTTTCAGTGATAAGAAAAAAATATTTGGTAAGCAACCATCGCTACCTTTATTCCCATGGAATTGGTTTAGTCTCACATTTTGGCTGCCTAATGATTCGGCAAATATTAAATATTGTCAGAGAAGTGAATTCTAAAGCATTTATGAAGATGGAAATATTATGGTTCGAGAATAGAACAGACGATGAATTCAGCAGTAGTTTAGTTTCAGCAACAGTTTTCGCAACTAAAACAAAATTTATAATGATATAAACAAATACAGAATGAATGGAAACACCATTCCCTTATTCTAATTCTTTGACATTATGTCAATAACACGAATGGGCATTTGAGTTCGGTTTGTTTGTTAGGACTTTGTATCCATTAGTTTCCTACCACTTTCCTATGCAAAGTAAGCTCATCGTGGTTTCAGGTATTAGTACGGCAAAGATTGGTCTCTCGCTTTGGTGTTCTCCTTATCCGAGAAAAAGCATTACTATTTTAGCATTTTGTGCAATCCATACTTCTGTGAGCAAGCTTAGTTGTTCAATAATAATTCAGAGAATGTAATACCATCTCCCTATTGGAACACAATTATCATTTCAAGTGTCAACTCAAGTTGAGTATTTTTTTCTTATCAAAACCATGCACTATACAAACCCTAAAATATTGTGTAAATAAGATTGGACTAACAAAAACAAATATTTGGGAGCAAACATGAAAGTATGTATTATAAAAATATCGCACCAAACTACAGTATTAAAAACCCACAATTTTGTGATGCAATCCGGCATTAGGCCTAATTTCACTTGTTTTAAATTTAAACCATGATGACCATGGCATCTATGTTCTGTTCCATTTTATATTTTGAACTAATACAGTTGTGTTCTTGTACATTAATTAACATAAGCCTCCTGAAACCTTTTACTGAGCAGACGGAAGGATCCCAGAGCGCAAAATATTTGAATACTTTAGGACATTCATCATTATTCAGGAACTGTCTGACACACATTAAAAACCCGGACGGCATGGACTTGATGGATTGGAGTTTTCCTCTTATAATTCGGCGACTTAATTCAATAAAACTTACTTTCAACATTTCCAGCACTATACATAACGTCAAATTAAAAGATGAAATAACGGAAATTCCATGGGAGACCGCACCTATTTTCCGTAATAACATCACAAAATTGATTACAGACTACGAACAAATTTTGTGTAATTCAGGTTTATTCCACAAAGGAAATTTTCAAGGGCTCACTTTCTATGACACTCTGGAGGGCGGTCATTGCACTAAAATTAATTTCACTGCTTTTGTATCCAACTCACGACCGTGGCATTGTGAAATTAGCATAACATTCTCGTCCACCATTCATGCTTTGCTAAGGCAACGTTCATTTGATTTAATTTACAGTTTGTGGAGAATGCCTAAATTTAGAAGTTCGTACGTAGATGGATCATTTAAATCGGCAATACCTTTTCCAAATAGATTTCATTTACTGATTAAAACCAGCACGGTCGACCATCTCCATTGGAGGAATCGAATATTACTGAACCCGACAAAATTCAGAAACAATGTATTTCTTATTACAATTAACGGAAGCTTCAATAAAGTTGCATCTCTGCTACCCTGTAAATACTGCGGTGGTCAGCAATTTCTAACCGATGTCACTGATATCTCACCTCAACAATTGTACCAAAAATTGGATAATATATACGTTTCACTACTGAATTTATCGATATGCTATTTTAGCACTTCTCGACTTACCGAAAACGAAGATTTATTTGGTAAGTACAAGGATTTTAAGAACTTCACTACAGAAATTATTTCAC
>JAHZMV010000218.1:0-19344 GCA_027743765.1 Coecobrya sp. COE2
CATACAAATACGCCCATCACAAATGGGTTGCTTTAAATTAATTAATTCACAAGACCTGCTTTATGAATTACGATTAATCCTTTTACTTTTAATGTATATTATTAAAATTTAAAACAAACCCATTGTCAGTTACAATTTACTAGCATCCTCATCTATCAGTAAAGTATTATGCATATACATACATTCACACGCATGTAATTTTTATTGTAACTTCCTGTTTATAGTGCGTAGTGCGTTGCGTATCATATGAAGTTACTGATTTGGCTTTGTACTTATTTTTTATTTTACCTTTCCCTAAATAACGTATTTCACGTTAGTTTGTTCAGTTACTACATTTGCATCCTATTAAATTGCAGCATTCAGATGAGAATACTTTTACTTTTTAGGAAGCTTTTCATTGTAAAAAGTAATTACACCCTTTTTAGATGAGTAAATATATTATTATTGTTGTTTCAATAATTATCATATACAGGCAAATCCCCCAAACTCGTTTCAGTATATTGATTTTATAGCTTAAAAAATAAATATTGTATTTTACTGTAGTAAAATGATCTCAGATGGAACGTGCGGAATGATGATTATTTCGTAGCACATGTTTATTTTTATATGCTACTGTGCATACTGATTGCGCACCTACAGTTGAATCAGTTATAAAGGCATTTCTGGTGTGGTGTGGGATTTCTAATCGGGATAAAGTATTAATAAATTCAAAATACAAAAATTGACACATATTTTCAAACAAAGTCTGAGATCCCATTTAAAAATCATTCCAGAATATAATATCTGCCAGAATCAGTAAGAAAAGAAGGTGACAAAAAGTAGCCCGTTGATATAATTGTAATTGTTACTAGTGTGGCCCAGCAAGCAAATTGAGGTGTATCCCTCACTAATTTAATTTAACAAGTGACAGAATCGTGGTATCGATTTATAATGGCACACAAGACATTTCTACTTATTAGTACCGTTGAAGGTAGTATTTATGCCGTATTCATACTGAATAGACTAGATGGTCAATATACGTATATAGTATAGAGTAGACTTCCAAAAGTCACTGCGCCTTTTCATTGTACTTATCATGGACATCATTTTATTATTATCGTGCACAATGCATAGGGTTATGTAAAATGTACAACGATCATTAATCAGAGTCGATCGACACTTGGTCAAGGATTCAAAATGAATAAACTAAAGATGACAATTTAACGAATAAATAATATAGGTATAAGCTATAAGGACTATCCACATTGTAGTTTCGATCATACTCTATACTTGATAGACAAATCGATGATTTTTTATTTCTTTTAAGGACAATCTATTATAAATTATTTTCATGGTTTTGCATAATCATGATCCTCATAAATATTGAAAATATAATCTAATTATATTTCAGGAATATGTATGTGTAATTAGTTTTCTAATTTAATCATAATTTTAATACCACACCCTACTCCGTACAAATTTGTTGAAAACGTTCAAAAAATTGATACTGTAGAATTTTCTTGTATTGTAGCCCTTTGAAAGTACAATATGAACCGCATATCCGCATTCTGTGAGATAAACAGGCCTGAAAGTTTTTACTACTCTTCATTCGAATACAGGGAATATATCCTCTTGAAAGCTGTCAAATTAACTGTGCGAAACGACCACTTAGCAGCGTGCTTGAATCTCTGACGTGCAGTCACTTACAATTTAGTAACTACAAAACAAAAACAGACACAACAGCAAACATGTCGAAACATTTTTATCATCATGATAATCATTTCACTACAGCCTAAGCAATGTCATGTGCACATACATAAATACACTCATTCTTTACCTCACGGTAAATCGTCACCGACTGACCGACAGCTAAATGTTAACTACACATACAATCTATCATAACGTACCACCTAGGCGTAAAAATAGCTTCAACGAAAGGTTTTTTCGCAATATCTAATCAAATTCAACCAAGCGGCCAACTCATAATTTTAATAATCATCATCAATGAGAATTTCACGCATCAATGCGTACAGTATTTATATTTACATGCTAATCAAGTTAAAAAGTAATTAGTGGACAGTGGTATAAAAGTAACATGTTCTGTCTTCCACACTACCACTACCAGTCTCGAGGCAGGCAGTAGACAAGTAAGTAAGATAGCGTTAATGTTCTTTGCCAAAATTGGTTACAACACATAAAAGTGTCAGGGCGATGCCCAATGTCCACATTCTGTTAGCCATATACCTAATATTAACTAACATAATAATATGGTAGTATCTACTAATTAATCTCATGATGTGTGGCTGCTGCTGCTGATAGACAGACCAAAGATATGAATGAGAATGGCAGCAAAAAAATGCAAACAATTTGCTCTTTTAGTTTACAAATGTACAGAAATGTAAAATTGACAAGAAAAATGGGATTTGATTGTACAAAAAGTACTAATAACTATTGTAAAATATTTTGTAGGAAAATAAAATTACTTTTGGCAAAAACTTGACAAAAGTTTTACCTGGCCATACATACACATTCAGAAAAACGTAGCAATTTTTATTTTCACCCATTCGTTATCTCATTTACTTCAAGCTCTCACCTTCAATGTGGCCACTATGAAAAACATTGCAGACGATTCTTAGGCGCAGTGGAGAGTCTAATCAATCAGAGTTATAGAGAGAGTAAAGAAATAATGACGTTTTGTTTAAAAATTGTACTCCACTTTTTTGCACACGAAAGTAACAAACCACGCAAAATGCAGCATTATTCTTTTTATTCTAAAATGTACAATGTGCAAAGCTCAGACATTCAGAATGAACTAAGCCCAAAATGCATTTTTGTCCTAAAAAGGGTTAGTATAGGATTTTAGCTCCAAAAGTCTGTTCATTTGTTTGAAACCTGCCAAAAACGGTTTCTTATTTTTAGTATGCAAGTATATATTCTTATCTATTAAACTACTACTAAACTAAGTTATTATGTAATGGTATTGTATAAAATACTTTCGGGGAAAGAAAATAATGTCTGTTTATATGCAAGTAAAGTGTAGATTGGTATATTACGTGCATATTTCAAAACATTACTGTGAGTTAATTAGTGTTCATTGAAGTTTAATCTATCATAGTATTTTCCATGATAAATCGAATTCATAAGAAGCCAGTACACAAAACAGACATTGGCATATCAAGTATGATCAAACGATAGGTTGGCTGTTTTCGTAATTTCAAAACTTTCTGCAAACATTTACACGGCATGTCTGACGGCCTATTACATCAGTAGCACAAGATTAATGATCTTCGCTCGATCTAGTTTACTGCCCGACCTTTGTACGTAACCATTCGAAAATAGCTGCATTCGCAGTTTACTGATATAGGTATGTATATTATTCTTCCCGTTTTTTCGACTCTGAAGCCAAAAATCTTGTTTTGTCCTCATTATTGTTTGCTATTTCCAGCAATCATTTGTTTTAAAACCCGCTGTGTCTGTCTTGATTATTTTAGAATCACAAGTTAGAAAATTAGTTACATACACTTCACAACTTGGGTTCTGGCGAGTTTATCAGCAAAACTAATATTGTGTGGGCCATTCAATCTTATTATGATACCAAAGTAAGTATGTACAGTGTTGGCTAGCAGCGTTATATAAAATTGTATTTTTGTCTCAATTTGCTTCTGAAAAAGCAAATTATTGTATGAAAAATATATCATGTTGTTTATTACGGGCATTGACTAAACATAGAAAGCGTGATCGATAAAAATGGTTCAATTGAATAGTAATCGGTTCATTGAAAATGGTCATTGATGATGTGATGATATGTGTGTTTGTGAATCAAAATGAGCACACGCCTATTCAGAAATGTGTAAATCATTCACGTATGCGCAGACATGACTGTTGTGCGTGTAGATACACGTAAGTACTTAACGAACAATCAGAAACTACATATTGTTATTAACGTTGTCGACTGGTAAAGGTGTCAAACTCATAAATGTACTTTTACTCGAAATTATTCATATATATATTTGTTTATATTAGCGAGTATATTTAGAAATACATGCATTAATCATAATATAATGTACTCGATAACAGTATTTTAGACTTACCATCTATGAAAGTACCATGGGCATAAAAATCATGATATGGTCACTTTGTCGCAACGCACAGAAAGCAAAATATCTTAGTGCTTGTAGGACACTAGGGCGGACATGTGGTACGTGTTAGGTTATTAATATTTTTATGCTAATACTTGTCATCTTCATCTTCACATTGGTCAACTGATGTTTGATAGGATAATTTCTTTCTGGCTTTAATTTATTTAAGTACATTTTTATTGCAGGCATTCGTCTCACAGAAAACAGTTACATGTAATAATACAACGCTCAGCGGAACAAAGGAACATCAGCTAAACCGCAATAAATTCAACAAAGTGGACATTGATACTGCTAAGAATTGAATTCATTGTTTGAATCTTGTCACAAAACGTACAATGACATAGATAGTTTAATGCATAAAACTTTAACAACTTCTGTGCATAATAGGTAACCCGGTGGGAAAGCAGTGGACATTTAAAGAAAGCCAGTAGGCTACTAATGTATGTATCGTGCACAGAAATGTTTATCATAAAGTTAAAATGACTCAGGGTGGATTTAATAATAATACTTTAGAGTTACAATGAAAACTTTAACGGAATCCGCGTTAAATTTGTAAAAGTGATCTGTAATTCTTGTGGGCAACAATGATATGATAACTGAATATGTATGTATTTACTAATTCCTTGCATTTAGAGGACTTTAAGCTTATTAATGGCTTTTATCTTTATTGGGTCTTTCCATCTGTCTGTTCTGGGACTGATGGCTCAAATGTTGCTGTACTTCCTCTAGACGCGTCCGACGTCTCTGTAGACGAACTTGGTTCACTAAGGGGCCCGAACGATCACAAAGTAAATTAATTATAAGTCAAAAAATTCTGGGGTTCAAAAAATCAGGCAGACTTGTCAAACATGATTCAATACAAAATGTAGCCTTCCTACAATTTCAACATAGATTAATGGAAAAGACCATACAAAATGTTTACAATCAATTCATGTTGTTAAATTCAAGTCGCCCTGCATCATTTCGACATTTTATTTTGCTATTCATCTTATTATCGGTTAATGAAACGAGAGACTCAATTTTTACATACAACATACATAATATGCAATACACAGCAAAACTGTTCTTCAATGAAATTTATAATAATTATTTACTTTTGCAACTATTTTTTTAAACGAAAATGATACCATCATATATCACTCATTGGGGCGTGACCCCTGGATTGGATTGCTTAAAGCTTGTAAAAACATTTCTCTAACTCAGCAAATTCAATAGAAAAGTTTATGAACTCAGCCATGCTCTTTTAAATATGCTCAGGTAAAAAGTAATCAATCATACTTCCAATTAGTCAACTAACAAACATGATCATAACATCTCAGCTTATTAAAGGTTTCCATTTAATTTAATATAATATGTACCATCACACTTAAATTTATGCTATTTATTTCCTTTGAATAAAGGAACTCCCAAGTTTGATCACTCGATTACTAGTACTCTATTTTTCTTCCTTCACATTGAAATGTATATCTTGTTGATTTGACTTGATGCATAGCATTTGCCATTCTACCTGTTCTTCTAAATATAGTACCTGTCTGGTAAATAAAAATATTATTTCTTAAAACGCGAGAGAGAGGAAAAGTAGGCTTTTGCAATTAGTGTCTGCTGTGAAGCTTTCCATTTCTAATTTATCTTTCATTGTGTGGTTTGGCTTTTCAAACCTAGATTCCTTTCTTAAAGAAATTCTTGCTTTTCGTTTCATCGTAAATCCCTAATTTAATAACAACAATATTATTAACAGCAACACAAAAATATATATCAGAGTTGCTAGAATATGCTGAAGAGTCATAAAATTACATATGTTGTTGTGAGCAGAATAACAAATTGCAAGCTCATCAAAATACGAACGCACTTTTATTCATTTTCCCTGTTGAGTTTGTCTACTTAGCTAGTTAAATCATTTTACTTGTATGACTGTGCATTGTTGGCTATGTCGTACACTTTTAAAGGCAGGGAGGATTAAGCTAGCAAAGAAAGTTATTTACGATAAGCATTCCTCCAAAACCGCTTTTTATTACTTTTTCATAAATTCAAAAGTCAGACAATGAAATAAATTTGTGTCTGTTGTGAGATAAAACATTTCTGGGACGTTATGCGATTCAGACTTTCTGAAATGACGAATCAACGACGCGATGATAAATTATCTATGCCCACGGTAGTACACATTTTAGTACTATGTTCAAGTTTCATTCATTCATGTCAGATTCATTCTAGCCATTCAGTTTTTTCAGCATTTCCCCAAAACTCATAAATCATTGAAATTTTCAATAATTTTCACAATAAGTGGAATTCTGACAGTTCGAAAGTGTGAACTCACGTTTGTCGTTTATTGAGAAAACAAAACTGTATGAAGGGACGACGTGACATATAGATTATCCATTTATTAGCTAGAAAACTATGACTGTGGGATTTATCATTTCCCATAACATGAATAAAGCTTAGAGGTAATATATCGAACTTCGTGCTCATCACCTTCATCGTTTGTAGTAATAAGATACGAACTACAATCTTTTATTCTTAAGTAAATTTTAGAGGCATGATCGAATGGCACATGGTATCAAAGTATCCACCTACCTATCCATATTCCATTTCACTTTCTTGAAAAAATACAACCCATAAACCAATTGGCTAGGATCTCATCTCAAGGTTTTTTAAAGAGATATCGACTCACCGAATAATTTGGCTTTCCACTATTTCACGCGCAGTCGTTTTGAGTAAAGTATTGTTGTTGCGGGCAAGAGGTGAATCCAATAATATTCATTTGATCCGGTTTCTTTTGATTAAATTTCAAACGACATGTGCATGCATACTGAAGAAGAAAGAAGGTCTCGACACAGGTAGATGTGATGTCGCATGCGTATAGGTATGTATTTTATTTTAAGAATTTAAATCCACAGTGAAAATAATCATAAAATGCGTTGTCACACGTCACACGATCTTATGATTCATGAATATATTCATTTGCTCAGTCGGCCCAAATATTTGTAAAATGGCAAAGCTCTAATCCCCTGCGCATATTAATGTTTTTAGCATTCAACTATCATGTATTTTATTCATGGCAAATATGGATGTCTGTTCTGTAACAAAACGAGCAGCTCGTATCATATCTGTTAGCCTAATTTAATTTTTAAAAAGGTATAATATAGCTTTCTCCACGGCAGATCTGCCACATGAACACAATTGAACGTATTGAATATTTTTGGGGTTTTGATGTCAGATTTGTCCGCTTACCTATTTCAAGTATTGACTATATAGCTAGTAGAGATCAAATTACCATTCATTCTAAATACTACTTAAAATTAGAATAAAACTACTTCTTCTATACACGGTTCATTTTATATATGCCACAGACCATTGCCATTTTAATTGCCAGAAAAATATGTCGAATAATAAAAAGTACTTTGCACATTTGCAGAATGTAGGATGGCATGTAATAATATGCTATCTGTGAATAATATGATTATTTCACAGTTTCATTTATTGCTTATATGTATATTCATTTAATAGCAACTTACCACTTTTGAGCGCTTCTCCAAATATCCCGTCATTCTGATCGGTTCAGTCTTTAAAACAACTTCTTGAAATGCCGCAGCACCTTCTAATGTGGATGATGACCTTCTTTGTAATTTATTATGATTGCTTTTACTGGCACTGGCAGTACTATAACTGCTGCTAGCTGTGCTGATACTGCTACTGCAGCTACTACGATTCGTGTTGACATGATATCTTTCATTATTATTGCTGCCTGCGTGATTATTATTGTTCAGCTCTGATTTCTCCTTGAGCAAAGTCGATTTTTGTCTCTTGTCAGGAGTAGCAAACGTTGATGAAGGTTCGTCCTTCACGGTTAATCCATCATTGGTCTCGGATGACTCAGCAGAATTGGATGGTGATGCTTTTTGGAATGAAGAATTTGCCACGTACATGTTCAGTTGCTCAAAGTCCCTTTCTTCTGAAGGGGAAGAAGCGGGCATCAACACATTGCTGTTGTGATTCTGATGAACTTTTGATTGTGCCATTCTTTCATTTGCTGATGATAGTATATCCAGAGATCTTGACCTTGCCAGAAGCATTGATATTTGCTTATTAGAAACGGCAACAGTGTCCTTTTCTACTTGGGTGAGATGTTTCCGACCTGTTTCAAGAAGTATATCGCTGGTGGGCCGCTGCACCTTCTTAATACTATTTTCCGGCATCTTTTCTATAAAGATTATTCGAGTCCTTTACGTAATCATGCAGCACCTATACCCCTAGCCGGACTGATCAATTACAAAGAATTAAAATGAAAACTACATCACAATCAGATAGCACCATTTTTGTTACATGCACTTATTTGGCCGTGTTGAGTTTGAGTTCATTCATGAATACAAAATGGAACGTATAACGAGGAGATAGTTTCCTTTTTCAGCATAGTTGACTGAATGCACTCTTTCACTTTTTCATCATTAATCATCGTCATAAAAAGTAAAATAGAATCACTTGACAAGAATTTGAGCAATCATACATCGAACACTGGGTTTTTATAAGGCTTTAGTTCCTTAAAACGATGAAAACTTCTGACGAAATGTTTCCTCATTCGGTATGGCAAGCAACTGTTAAAAATACAAAAAAAGATCATTATCTAATTAAACCAATGTTTGTAAGAGGTCAATAATTTAGCACTTGAGGTTATCAACAGCGCATCAGAATACAGAATGAACCAATACAAAGATTGATTAGCACGTGTGTCGTGTCAAACAAGTTTCATAGGAATGGGAAACGGTGTACCACGTATTTACAAATTATGTTTTATTTTATCAACTTTTCATCTTCTGTGATTTGGTATGACACAAAATATTGTGACCATTGCAGTTCCGTCATACTTGACAATGTTTTAACATAATAATGTTCTGTTTCCTCTCCAAATGGCTCCAATTATTAAGTTTTTAACCACCTCACCACTGCCACTTGTCACAATATTTTTATCATGTCACTTTTGAGAGGTTTAGTTATATGAGTGGTGCATTGGTTTATACGATATCGAAAACTCAGGATTTAGGTTTTCTGAAATACTCCTCCCCGCTGGCCCAAAAGAAGCTTGTTTTGATTCTGCACTTTGTTGTTTAAATGCCAATTAGATTTTGACAGATAGCCATAATGAAATGAAATTTTATTTGCAAGCAGCACACATTGCATTTCTGTCCAACTAGGTATATTGTTTTAGGAATATACCATAGAAGACTATGTACAAGTATTTTTTCTTGTTGTTGTGCTATATCTACCACTACTACCACTACCCTACCACCATCAAAGAAGTAGCTGAAGGATTAAAGAGACTTGACTACATGAAATATGTTTTGGGTGACCGCAATTATGAAAAACACAAAAAAGTGAAGTTGATAAAGAAGTGCTCCATCCTATACAATCAGTAACATACCGGCCGTGGTGGTTGGTCTTTTTCCTTTCTAACAAATTTTTCATTTGCAGAATTCACTTGTAAAGATAACAAAATCAGCATAACCATTATTAGCGAATTATATTCACTAAAAATCTCTACTCGTCAGAATGTTGGGTGGACATGCACTTTGTGCTCACAATATAGCTGTTAAAAGCTTATTCGTGATCTTTGCAATGTTTGACTGAACGACATGACCAAAAAGTGGATTTTAAGGCTTGACATAAAATGTTGATACCATGAAAAACAGCTCAAAACAAAAAGGTGCAGTCTAACGAAGATCCCACAGAAAAAGCTCAGCGATTGTGACAGACAGGCTTCCTAAATACAACCAACCCCAACCATAAAAATCAAATATTTCTTTATTATTATTATTATTATGAGGGAGGATACCTCCTATCAATACACATAAAATGTACTTTTCAGAGAAAGGTCGAAACGACATAATGTGGCTAACGAACTAAACAAAGTAACCCGCTTTTCAAGTCGATGGCGAAATTTAATTGGGAACGTGCGTTACGTGGAGCACACGTACATATACACTTTATAAAAGTGTGTGTGTAGGTAGTTATATAAATTATAGTATGTAATGTACAATGATGACTATATTATATTATTACCCACGGATTAGTAGAATTGCTGGATTGGGTGATTAGCGATGTAGTATTGGTCTGATTGCATGTAGGCAGGTGCTCATGAATTTTACTGACAACTGATGCGTTAGTGATGCTCCCTAAATTCATTGCTCAGAATATTGGTGTCAACAATTGTTTCGTGTTATCTGCCTGCTCACTTCACCGTAACGGCACATAAATTACATCACGATCTGGTATGTGACTATTCCGCAATGCATGATGATGACATTTACCTTTACTTGGCTTGTGTATTCTGTTAATGGCCCAGTGAAATAGTTATAGTTAATTATAACTTGTAAAATGTGGATTGAATTGTAAATCGCGTGTAACTTGTTTTTGACCGATAAGATGCACGTTACCTCAGGCACATTTTTAGATTTTTAACACAGAATTCTCAAACACAAGTTCTAATTTAAAATAAAATTAATGATTAAAATTAATGATCTATTCAACTATGCCGTTCCTGCCTTCAGCTGGATACAACATTCCAGCACTCTTGATATATGAACTCTTTAGTCACACTGCACTCGTATGGAACCGTAATGAAGTAAAATAGAATTCTTGATAATAGGGCATAGGGATATCAGAATCAGAGTATAAAGTGCATTATTTTCCTTGATTACTGAATTTTTGCTTTTAACTAACAAGTAGCATTGCACAGTTATCACTATATTTCAAAGTATCCATTCTAAATATCTCACGGCGCAGTATGACAAAACAATGCATTTCAATGTCATCAAATTCAGCGTTGCAGGAACTCTACTTTAAAAAAGAGACAATATTTTTTGTCTGCTCTGAAATTGTTAATACATATATTATAGCTTTTAAAATCGCATAATGAATAGAATTCATTTATCCCATTTCCGGTTCCGCTGAATTCTATTACCATTCTAGTGGATTAAATGTTGTAAGGCAATATAGGAAGCAAGTTTGATCCAGTGTGATAACTACAGTATATGGGTATAACATACAATACCTGCATTATTGAAAATAGGCAACAACACAAACAATTCCACTCACATTTGTTGGTAGTCTACATATATCCAGAAAAAAAGGAATGACAAAACTGAACGATCTTGTTTCATGCATAAAATGTGGGAATGCCAGATGTACAGGAATTTATCATTAAAGTAAATATAGGCTCACTGTCAGTATAATAAATTAACTTATATTCACTTACTTAAGTGGATATCACTCATTTAAACCTCTAGAATGTTTCACCAACAGACGAAGCAATTAAGGTTCTCTCTTGGTTGTTGTATGAGTTTTTTAAATGTTTATTCCTGCACTCATCCGAAATGAGGAAAAACACGCACACTTTCGAGATGAGGCATGCACGTCTGCTTTTCCTGTGTTGTTATCTCGCTTCTTAAACAAAATGCCACAAAAGGAACGTTCGAAGTGATGTTTACTGTGTCTGTACACTGAGCAACTGGCATCGCATCATCATCATATCCGCCACTAGATCACAGTGAAAAAATATATACAATTGCGTTGACTGCTTTGTTATTTCTCTGCAGTCTCTGCAAGCAATGTGTGTGTGTTCGTTGCAAGCATCAGTAGTGTAAAAAAGGTGTAATGTAATAATGAGATCCACAATCCAATAAGCATCTCTGTAATTTCTGTGTTTACAGATGTGCCTGCAAATGAATCAATTTTCGTCAAGTTATGCAGCCTCAAAAGCAGAGCTAACGTTTTGCAGCAGCACTAACCTGACTTCACTTCACCTACCTGACAGCTAAAATCTAACCAAAAATACATTTATTGCTGGCTTTACATAAACATAATATTCATATGAATCATAACGTGATGTACATTTTGCTTTAAGAATAATGCTACTGAATTTCTAGTTATGCTCTTACTCATAGACTATCATGTCTATCAACTAAGCACTAACTCCATTAGAATGACTAACTATGGGCTGCATTGATTTATTTTTACATCTTGCCTTACCAAAGAAATCTACAAAAAAAATAATATAAAAATCACGATATTTACCCATTATGATTATTGTATGAGCATTAAAGGGTATCCGCTAAAAAATGGAAATAAGAAATTATATTATTGTACATGCAAGTAAAAATTCGTAAGTACAATCACTACCGCGCATATAATGAATGATATAGACGAATAAGGAATTGCTCTAAAAATAGTCAGGAGTCTCTCAGTTCGTTTACATCAGCCCCTTGAGCTATGCAATTATTATAAGGCAATTGAAATTGTTTGCTGTAAATAATAATTTTATACAGGTAGACTGAAGGCAAAAATCTGTGTATGTATGTTATGTTTGGACCGCTTACCGAAACTTTAAAAAAATTATCTTAGCAATATGAACACAATATCATGCCTAAGATAGTAACAAAAGGGCTGTGTAAATCCTTTACTTGATTAATGAATGTATCAGCGCGATGTTGAAGATGTAGAATTTCAGGGTTACCTAAATCGCCGCAGTCCGTGCAGCAATAATAGTAAAACATAAACAATGAAAATCTGTTTATAAAAGATATATGCATCTTAAAATTTTACATTACATTAATACCTTCTTCAGATTAACAATATTAAAATATTGCAGGATAAACACTTTAGAGTAGATGCCGGCATAAAATATTTACCGAGTGACAATATAACTACATCTACACGTTTACTAGAGATCAGCAGTAAATAAACACAAAATGTAGCATATAAAACGAAATATTTATTAATCTTTAATTGATCATGTGCGCATGATATATTGTATATTATGCCATATTAAATTTCTTCATAAAATGTGCAATATTTGCAAGATATGCATACAATCGTACGAAAAATATGCCTTTCCATTAGTCCTATAATCAGAACAAAAGATAAGTGACTTGTTTTGTAATTTGTGTGCTAAAATTAAATGCACGCAAATGCAGACATTCTGGTCAAACTAACACAGAAATCGAGGAAGGAAGGATTTTTATTTTTGGCGATGTGCCTTTAACAGCTCAAACAGAACATGGTAGGATGTATAATGATGATTCAGCGCCTGTACACTGCATAGATTTGTCTGAAATTCACTGAATTGTATCCATACAATTAGCCGTACAAAAAATACTTTTTACGTTTATAGTCCGGTCTGTAGTCTGCAATGTGCTTCCCTAACAATTTCTTGCTACCTTTGTCATTTATCAGATTCGATTTTGTGCATGAAAGGTGCTAATCTGATTGTACGAAAAGTTGGTGTTGCTGTGACTGGTAGTGATGATGATGTCGATATGATCGACATTTCCGTTATCCAATGTCCATGGCACTGTTGACTTTCATGCGGAATAACATAAGTGTATGAAATGTACTTAAACTACCTATCCAACCGAAAATATAGGCCAGGCTTCAAGTGGCTCTGGTAGTCGTTAGTCATCCTATCCTATCATCATCGTCACTATCACAAATTAAATATTAATAAAAATGGTAGAGGAAATTGCAGTATACGAGAATAATTACGGTCGGTAGTCGGTGCATACGAAAGATCTATAAGCAGGCAGATAACATAAAGTAATTACTTATTTGTTCACGATCACGAATACGTTTTATTATGCACAGGCCTACGCATTAGCATACTATTTACAACATACTACATAACCCTTTCGCACTGTCGGTGTCTTTGACTGATTATGATCAGTTCTTACAGAAAAAGCTTTTTTGATCTGACCTGATAATTTCATATTATGTTTATCGCCAAATAATTTTATAATATGCATTATTTAATGATAATTGCTACCTGCCAATGTTTGATGCAAATAACTACATACTTCAAGCTAGAGGCTAATTTTATCACGAAAGAGCTAATGTTTTTATCATCTTGTTTAATTTTTTTACTATTGTCATATGTCATGTTTATTAAAACCATACATTTTCGTTTTCGTTTTATACATTTACATTATTAAATATTATCACAAGTAAATAAGTATCTCGTAGAATACTAGTAAAAAATGTTATGTCGTTACTAATTATTTGTGTGCACGAGAATAAGAAATCTACAATTATGTATGACTATTCATTCTAAATATACGCATGATGATTTTGATGACTCGTTGATCTTCCTACATTATCCTCGTCACTGTTTACACTAATAGGGTCATTTCTTCTTCCAAGATAGGTGGTATCACTATTTCCTGGAAGTACTTCCACATGTATGAATGCAGGATTAAGAAAATATGGTTGATTTCCGTTAGCTTGACTTGTATGAATATTAATAGAACGTGACGATTCTGGTGTAACAAGAGTTACAGGTACAGCATACTCACTCGGTCTCACCCCAGCCTCTACATCAATTGCATTTCTCGCTGTGGATGATGTTGGGGGGTTATGAACTTTTTGAATGTTTCCATTATTATGAGTCACATCTTGAGGAAATAGGTCAGTATATGACGGTGGTAAATCTTCCACAGGTTTGAATAAACTGTCGAATGAAATTCCATACGGTCTACCCGACTGTCCGTTTGCATCAACATCCCTGGTTCTCAAATTTTCATGGAACCTTGCAACTGCTTCGGGGTTACTTGAGTCTCCGTATGGGTCACCTTTTCCAACGCAGGATTTGCAGCAAAAGCGAAAAATGATTCCGACGATGAGCACACAAATAATTGTTATTAGGACTATGAGAGCAACAAAAGCGGGATGACTAAGAGTATCTGTTTTCTCCACAGATTCGGGTGCAAAGGTTGAGCCTTTCCCAGGGTGACCCCCCATTTGAATTATCATATCGTTGTAGCCGAAAGGTCGATTGTTATTGTGTATGATACGATTACGGATGGCCTCTTCCAAGCGAGCAGTATCTACACGGGTCTGTTTTCTTCGAGGATATATTAATGAAGGTGACGTGTAATTGGAATCATTATTACTTGTCAATTTTTCTTTACAGAATTTCTCATCCACGGCAAACTCTTTGTTGTCGTGCATGCCACAGTTGATAACGCTGTCGCAAAATAAATCTTCTCGAATACATGCCGCTACTACTTCACGGCTACTTTGAGGAATGTCACAGGGCCAGAGTTTTTCGTTGTTTTCATTGAAAAATGGCGGACCATGTGGAGCAAGCTGTTTTAAAATTATTTTTAAAAAAATGCAACCTGTTAAATATTGCTAGCTTTATTTTTAAATGAATCTGAATAAAGGAATTACTACCTTTGTAAGCAGTAAATGAAATTGAGGCACGGAATAAATAGCCCACGTCATAAAATGGCACTCGCTTTGACAATGTCGGGTTTTTGTCAATATCTTCATCGCGATAAACGAATTTAATGGAAATTGATTTCCCAATAGGGACAACGAAGCTTCTAGGACCAACCCCATCGATTACACTGAGGCGAAACTGATTTTCATCATTTGTTCGTCCACATATTTCAACTGGAGATTTTCCTTCAATTTGGAACTAAAAATTTAAAGAACAATTACTATGAAATACGCTGCATGGAAAGCTATAATCTATAATATGAGTAGATATTTTATATTTCAATAATTCTATACCACAAACTTGCTGAAGCACTCTATTATTTTTCCATTATCGTCTATGATTAAGAGACTCCGGTTGAAAGTATTAAAGGCTGGAATTTGAAGCTCCTGAATAACAACCATCGTTCCATATCCCTCAGGCGGTGTAACAGTGAAAGGGACAAAGCCTTCATTCGGAGATTCTTTTCCAAGCATTTCAAGTAGTTCTTCAGACTTTATCCATGATTTGCCTTCTGTAATAGGCAAGACTGTTGCATAACTTGGAAAATCTTCAAGATTAAGAGTTTTTTCGGAGTAAAATCTAACATCATTATTTAGCAGCGGCGAAAATGGAGACTGTGTTGGTGACAATGAATGACGGGCGTACAAGGGATAAGATGGGAGCTGTAGAGTATTAATGAAAGAATACAAATTGTTAATTTTACCGGAGAATTGAAACTGAAGCTCATTTCTATTGATTGATTCCAAAAAGTTTTACTTACGTCCAAATTCACTACTGATTATAGTTATAGGCATTCCCATCAACACTAATAAAAAAAATTCAAAAGTGCATCCTCTGCAATTTACGAGTTCCTTTATTCATTTTGAATTACGTGTTTGGCTAGAGCACACTAGCTAATGCGTATTTTTCATGCAGAAAATCTTGAGTTTTGAAACGTCCATTAACTTTATAAACTGTCACAAATGTACAAATGTGTTCATAAGAAGACGCTCAGGTCCAATTGAGTTAAAAAAATGTGTTGTTTCTATCCTTCATTCCAGTTCCATTTTCTTTTGACCACAGCGGTATGTTGTAAGTAATGATTTAAGATCATGGACACGGCACAAACAACTTCAATATTTGTAGACTGTCCACTGCTTGCCTTGTTTCCAAACGCAGAGCTGTTGGAAGAGCATAAATGTTAGTATCTTCAGCATGCAACACACATATTACAGTCAATTACATTGCAGAAATTAGGACTATCAAGATAATGGAACTCGTCATACATCCATCCACTATGCTATTTTCAAAGAAAGTGATCATTTCTTGTCTTATGGACACGGAGAAGACTTCAGTAATCCCGACGAGTATGTACAGAGCAATTATTGACTGTTTGCAGAGAACAAGCCTTTTAAGTTGCTTGAATTATGTTAGCTGACAAAATTTAAGCTGTTGTTGTATAGTTGTAGGAGGATTGCAATAAATTTATTATTAAACTATACGCTTTCCAGCGCGAAACAACATCATTGCATCCGACAAGTAAAGTGTGCAAATAGGTATTCGCACAAAAAGTCTGGCACATTACACACTGAGATAAATTCAGTAACTCGCTAACAATAGAACGCTTGCTGCCTTGCATTAAATATCGCTAATTTTTCCGTGATTAATTGCAAATTAGTGCAGTACATATTCTATGATAGTTAGATAGAACATTGTTCTTTCTAGAAAACAGCAAATAAGAAAACGTGTTCTCTGGTGAATCCGGATGTTTTTTAAGAAGCAATACATTTCAACGTTTTCCATAAACTCTTTTGTAGCCTTAATAATAGGCGCTGTAGATGCGGTGGCGTAAATTGCCAGTGCACATGGTGTTTGAAGAGTAAGATAAAAACATACAGATATGCTACAATGTCATCAGTCATCACCGAAAACAAACTTCAGTTAGTCGGGAAATGACGTCAGCGAGGAGGTCTCTATGTTTTTTCCAGTGGATAGTCAATAACTTCAACTTCACACAAGTTGATCCTCTATAACAAACTTAAAATTTGTGTAGTCTTGAAAGCATAAAGTGAGTCAATTATTACTGTTGACTGTGTGGGTTTGGACTTTCAAGTAGTAACTCGTGCGCGTTAAGTCACTTTTACTGAATTTAATTGTTATTTCTTTATCTAAATTCATATGTATGTCTACGTGCTTTCATGGAGTGACCTGATGAGTAGCGGCTTTTTATGGAATTAGCATAAGCTTTTAGCTGATATCTCGCTCATTTATGCCGCATTTGCGTACTACAGCTATCTATTTTTTGTGTGTATTTATCTAGCAAATACAAGCACACGACAGCACTATATCCACTCGTCCTTCGACTAAAAATATTCATGAATGGATGCTGCAATGTGGATTTTTTATCTCATTAAGTTCCATCGCCACGCAGTGTTTACAATTCGAATAATTTGGTATTGAATAGCTCTTAACTAGGGAAATTTTTTGTTGTTGTATGGAATATCTTGAAAAAATGTAAAGTGCCACAAGTATGAAAAAACTGTTTTGTAATAAATGTCTATGAGGCTGCTCCACCAGAACACTTTGAATTGTCAAATGGAAAGTGTTAGAATATTGCATTTTGCCAGTTGGCAATGGACTGATTTTTACGAGTTCTTCACAAGTAGATTACATTTTATGGAAATCGAGCTGTAAAATGAGTTTACAATTTGCATCCTGAAGTAGGTATGTACAGGAATATATATTGTATATATAGCCGCTAATGTCAATGCATGTGCTAGAGATGAAATATTCATAAAATTGATTATTACTTCATGACACTAATCATTCTCAACGAGCTTTTGCAAGCAGACCGTTATAAATTAAAAATTATGCTTGATGAAAAATCAAGAGGATGTTTTTATAATGTACATCTTTAAACGGTCTTACGGTGAATGTGATCCATATTCAATATTCTTTGCCACAATCCCAACTTAAAATTAATTTCACTGATGAACAGATTTTTGGAGTCTTTAACACAATACCATGTACGTTAGCATGTTCTCTGTATTTATATATGCATATTATATATGGTGAAAATGGTAGCGTCACAAGGAAAACGATTTCGGTTGTTAATCAAGTTGTGGTGATGATTACATTTAGCTCATTACCTTACAGTATAACAAAGGTAGAGTGTCACGGTACTGGTTTTTCAACCAAAATATGGATGCACGGATATTACTACTAGACACGAATATTATGGACCATAATTAATTTGACATTGCACAATATTGATGATAATGAATAAAAAAATTCTAACTCATACCACTATTTTGAATGCATACATATTTTCACAGCATATTGGTAAAATAATTATTATTTTACCAATATGCTGTGAAAATTTATTATTTAATAATATATTATCCGATTTGGCACGCTGGAATATTTAAATTGAATGATCTATTGATTCAATGCTTTCTGTGTTATTTCATGACGTACACAACAAATCCTTGTAACTTTGATATCAAGATTTGATAAACTGAAGGCAACCTGTTTATTCAAAAAGAGTGGGGATACCTGGTTTGACGTTTCGTAACTTCCAAAGAATCCTTTCCCATGTACGTCAATCAGTTCTGAATAGGTGTTATGAGAATCATGAGAATTTTGTATGTGATAGAATTGATAATAACAAAATTTTAAAAATATGTTTTGTTGAAGTGTTTTATAAAACTTCCACTAGACTCAGATTAACTTTCTTGAGATACTGAACAAGTTTATCATAACAGGACGTTTTCAGAAAGGAATAGAAATATAAACTTGTTTTTTACTCTTCCGAGGATGTAAATATATTCGTACAAATTGTACGGTCCTGTGGTGAGCCTGGAATAAAAATAACACACAAAAGCGTGTCACCGAACTCCACGTGAAAAATAATTAATTTTCGGTTTTCATGCACAAAATACATTTCCCACTTTGAGCAGCGTGGAAGAAATGGTACGTGACAAA
>JAHZMV010000219.1:0-21433 GCA_027743765.1 Coecobrya sp. COE2
CCTGTTACATTAGGTATGAAAATAAATGGTGCAAGTACACATATTGTCAAGTGACAACTGTTTTGATCCATTGTTTTAGTACAAACGACAAAATTGTTCTCAAATCTCATATAAAATGCATATATTTAAAAGTTTCTTGAATCAAATGTATGCTGGGGTAATTACGCTGATAAGCAGAAATGATCGAGATTGCTGGGTTGGAATAATATAGTGTTGATGGAACTATATGAAACTTATTATCCTGTTAGACTAATGGAAACGAAAATATGCTGACGTTATACCTTATTGCTTATTATCGTCTGAAATAGTCTGAATCATAATACTACAATGGTTGTTGTATACATCATACATATATCACATATTTCCTTTGGATAGATATTAGATGCCTGTATGTATAAGCATATTCCTGGTATAAACACTTTTATGGTTATGACTAAACAGTTGGCTGGAAAAATCGCGTAATATTATTATGTTTGCTAAGCACACACACACACAGGCAACAGGAAAAGGTCGTTGTCATCTGTGTAGACTATAGTGACGATTGTAACTTACAACATCTTTGAACGTTTCAGTTTCCTTGCATATAATATTGCGTGCCTGAAGGATTTTTTTATGCACAAAGAATATTATTATTTTAGATGTATTCTCAAACAGAATAGTACGGAATAGAATTGTACGCATATGTATGCATTTTAGCCTATTGTATTATTAATAACCTTGTTTGTAAAGTTGTTGGTGTTGTTGTGTAGAGTAATAAATTGTATTTCCCAAAACAACAATATCATGAATACAATTATTGTGTAAATCTTTTGTCGTCTTTAGCTAAAATAAAAGTACCACAATATATTATTATTATGATCGTACATGCTTATAATGTATGTTGTGTATGTACAAGTGAATGGCTAATATGAGAAACAATACGAGGTAAAGTGTACCACTAATTAATAATGCGTAAGTACAGTGTGGTAGGTGTAATTTATTTATACAAGTATTTTTTATCTTTGAAAAGTAGTGTTAAACTTTTATTCAGTATCCTACTAATTACAATTGGCATCATGGCGGTTGCCCTTATTGATTCTTTTTTTGGCCTGTAAGGACTCCTAAAAGAATGCTGTACACTATATATTTAGTAATGTATTTTAGATGATTGTATTTTGCAAATACTCATTGTACATGTAGAAAGTTTTATATAAGGATTAGACAATGCCAATACACATACAAACATACACCCACCACGCAACACAGTTTTTTGTTTTGTGTGCATATTGGGAGAAGGAGACGTTCCTTTTGTAACAAAATTAATTAATTAAACGTGTCACTGCGGACGTAGCATAGGTGTTTTTGCCTGTACGTTTAGAAAGGCTCTTATAGTGAAAACATAGTCTGGTCTGCCTTATCCATAAAAAATGTAGCCTTAACTCTTTTAGTGCTCAGTTCCCTCAACAGTTCGCTTCTGCATACTCCAGTCAATTCTCTGGACACATAACCATAATTATATGTATTACTGCTGTATTCTTTGCCACATAGTATGGCAACATGCGCTGTTATACAAATAGTACACCTTTTCATATGGCATTTTATGCAAAAAGCCATTTCCCCCTATCTACATCTTTTTTTACGGTGTTATTGATTTTAGTTCTAAAAGTTGGCATGTCGGCTTGTTGGAGGAATCCAATTACTTTATTTACTACATAGATAGCACATTTAAGGAGAAAATATTAGAAGAGACAGTGAGAGTGAGACAAGCAGTACACGAGAGAAACTTCAAGAAGACGCAAAAGATGTCTAATCAAATCCGTTCAAACGAAAAAAAAAACTTGCAATGTCTCTCCCTGAGTCAATCCAAACAAGTACTATAATATAAAGTGTACTTAATCATGAAGATAAATTTGTTGAGTAGGATAACTTTGATAACAATGAGTAAAGTATACAGATTTGTCAACCGAGAGAAAATGAAAAAAAAAGTGTAGCGAGAAAAAGAAATAAAAAAGGGAGAGTATGAATGCTTTCTACTTACTACTCACCGAGATTTAATACATTCAGGGGAGCATTTTCATTCCACAAAAAGCTACTTAAATTCATTAGTTAATTTTTTCACGGCTCGATAAAAGAGAATCAATTAGCTGAAAACGGGGAAACGAGAGGAAAGAAACGTAACAACAGGAGCGGACACTTTACGACCAACTCTAAGCGAATATCACACACATAGCCTGCAAAAGTTAAGTACTACTACCACCACCCCTGTTTTGTGTTTACATCAGAAACTCGCAGAAATACTAGCTGTGAATTTTGACAGGAAAATCAATTGTTCTTGTGGTGGATAGTGCGGTGGTGGTTATGTTACTTTATAATAAAAACGTAACTTGTACACTACCAACCAGCAACAAACAACTTGCATGTCATGTACATATTACATTCCTCTGTAGAAGAAGAACAGAGCAGGCAAAGCGAAAAAAGGAGTAATAACAATGTATTCTCTGACTGAGCAATAAAAAGGAAACGAGCCTCCATTCGTTCAGCTTAAAAGCTTAGGTATCACTTGAAATTGGTCTTGGTCTCTACTGACATTACCTATATGCCTATTATATGTTTTGGTTGTTCTCTCTTTCCTCTCTCTCTACTTCCTCTCTGTCGGCTACTCACTCACTATTTTTTTGACACTAAAGTAAATATAGGCATTTTTGATACCTTGTACTAAAAAGCTAACAACACTAAGTAAAATGAGAGGAGAGAGAGGCCTTCGTTTATGGCTGACTCAATAACTATCTGTGAATCAGCAGTGGCAATGCAGTAATATAATCATGATGATAATGATGAGGATATTATATACTGCTATTNATGATGAATTTTGGTTTAAATAAAGCTTATCCCACAATATAAGCTATGAATTACGAAATACAACATTAAATATGCCAGTCGTCAATTTTTTGTTAACATAAGCAATACTATGAGGTATACAAAGTATTCAGATATATGTATATATAATAAGTAGACACCCCTTATATAATTTGGTCTACATTTACTGATTAATAATTTCGAAACGAATGAGTGTTGAGTTACAAAAACTTAGATGACAATTCAGAAGGTATAACTGAAGATGTGTGCAAAATTTTAAGCCAATCCTTCACTTGCCAGTTTCGATAGAGTACTTGTAAGTAAAATGAGAGGAGTGAGAGAGGCCTTCGTTTATAGCTGACTCAATAACTATCTGTGAATCAGCAGTGGCAATGCAGTAATATAATCATGATGATAATGATGAGGATATTATATACTGCTATTTTACCATTTTTACTTTGCTTTTTTATAAAGAATTATTCCTCCTTTTCTGCTTTACATGCTTATTGTATACGTATTGCCTGCTTAGTTGTATTTAGCTGACATGTGTCTGACCCAGTTTCCCCCATAAAAGTGAACAGAAAAGAATAATATAAAAAGGTGAATCGACAAGAAGAGAGCCGCATGCGACCATAATAGTGTAATAATAGGTAATATTCTATATCTATCCATGTACACAAGAGTACACAGATATTTGTAGTAGCAGAAAGAGAAGCAGTAATACATATTAGCATGGTTTTTATATGCATCATTTTCTTATTTTTTGTGTATACTTCGAAAATGGTATACCAAAATGGTATACTTTTCCCATCTTCGCAGTTTTGTTTGAGGTAGAGTAAGTTAGTAGTAGCAGCGCAGCAGCGGCGAGCGTTGTGGATGACGACAACAGCGACGACGAGAGCTTTGCACGATCTATTATCTGACTACAGGCATTCTTACAAAATGGACACAGGTATCTCCATCCATCTATCTACATCAAATTACATATCTTATACAGCTATCTGCTTACTACTACAGTTGTTCTTTGTGCGTACCTACATAACAATATTTTGTCAAATAAATTCCTATTTTTATAGAGTCTTCCTTCACTTAAGTCACACTTGGCTTGGCATGCATTAATTTGCGTATTAGGTCGGCTTGGTTGGTATAACCAAATGATTAAACTGAATAATACTCAGGAAAAAATGCGTCATATTACATATATTTATATTTACGAGTATGTTGTGGAATAATAAGTAATGTTTTTGAGGACAAAAGTTTACTAAACGCAACCGTCCAATATCGCTGTTGTAACTTTGCTGCCACTACTACTACTACGCAGCAGTTTTTGATGGTAATGGTGGTAGCTACTGGTGCGAGGTTTAGTAGATAAATAGCACAAAACTTTGTAAAAAAACAATGATAAAAACAACGACACTATTTGGGAGACGCGTATAACTTTAATCATAAGCAATCATTTCAAAAAAAAAAATTGCTCTTATGCCATGTCTCACATTAACAGGAGTATACTACAGCAAAAAAATGAAATCTTTCACTAGTATCGCAAACTAACTCGTGACACAAAAATCATTACTGCACGCAGTGGTGTACTGCTGATATTTGCTTGTTTGAAAAGATAAAAAAAACTCTTTAGAGTTGATTAGGATTTATAACATGAACTGGTGGTAGTGGATGAGCTATGTATGTATGTATGTTGGAAAGAGTGAACAATACTGAATATATTATCATTTCAACTATGGTTAAGTATATATAGATTACTGTATATTAAATTAAATTTAACTGTCATACACAGAAACACGCACGATACGATGTGATATATGCCAAATAAGCGCTAAAATTGTGTGTAGAGTTGTAAATGAAGTGGATGGGATTTTGAGAAGGCCTAAAGCTTAAACCGTTCTGTAATGCAAGTTAACTCGAGAGGAAATTAAATCGACATGAAGGTTCTTTTTACCTTTGAATGAGTTGGTAATAATAATAAAGTGATGGTCATAGTAGTAGTAGTTGTCGTGTTACCTTCGTCATCCTAAAGCTTGATACATAATGTAGTGATAATAAAAACGAACGAAATTGCTTTTTAAAATATTTTAACGTTTTGTGGTAAATATATAAAAGATAAGGATGTTGCTTATCGTTTTTTGGTACGCATTCAAAACGAACATGAAAAACGGAAGAATTGATGATGAACGTAAAAAATATTGTATAGCACGCATATTGTTGTAACCGTTGTCTGCATTATTAATTATCTATAGTACCCGATCTACAACTATAAGGACTCGATTTGGTAATGTATATATAACGACTTATCTATTTAGTTAGCATCGATGATGATGGCGGTGATGTGTATCCATAAAAGTGGGAAAATATCTACTAGTTGCCACATCACTGACTTTTTAAAACAATTTTCCTGTATCTCCTATTATTACAGAGCTGTCTTATTCTCATTTTCTAAACTAATTAAATGTTCTAAATTATACCCATTGTTATACTCTATAACGACTCTTTGCGATCAAAGAGAAAAAGCTGTCACAAACGTCACAAAACTAATTAATTCACTTTTTAAATCTGCATCTGCCAGTCTCTACAAGTTTTTTTCTCTATTCCGACTACAAATAGAGAGAGTTTATCTAAACCTACAATATACATTATTTTAGAATTGACTAAAATATCTACGAAAAAACTAATCACCCTTTCCTGTAGAAATTATATATATATGTATATAATTTTTTTTTGCATAAAATGGCATTATCAATTTTTTCATTAATGAAACTTTTTAAAACTACGTGTAGCTAGACGTGACAAACGTGTCTTCTTATTATTACAATAATAATTGGTGTGTATGCGTTTGCCATTTAAAGCAAGCTGTTTGTATATAAATTATTCGGTATGTACACAAGTTAAAGTACCACCAAAACTTGTCTGTTTGTAAATGGCCTTTGTAACCAGCTCAATATTTTTTACCCTTGACGAGCAAAAAGGGTAAATACACACTATAAATAGTGTAGTAGTATTTTATTATAATAATATATTAATGTTATATATGTATACCTACTCGCGATTGAAGGTAACTTACAAACTATACGTATTTTAAATATTAACTAGATGATAATGCAAATATAGGTAAGGTAGATTTGTGGTTGGTTGCGCTATCAAATAATTTGTATGTGACAGTAGTAAATACCACTAAAATATCAAACCTTACATGATATATTAAATATTATAAAATTCATTTCATTTTTACCGATAATGGTTCAGTAGTAGTGGAAGTAGTAGAGGATATTATCTCCCTTTCTTATATAGACAATGACAAAAGTAAATATAAACATCCATTTTTTGATCTTCTCTGTCTTCACTGTTTGCTTGAGAGTTTATGAAACACGCTGTTGTTGTCGTGATCCTATCATATTCAGCAGGATCGAGGTCGTCTTTTGATTTTGATGATATTTTTACGACTCAAGAGATGCGATCAGATTATGGAAAACGACGGACTGAATCTCGCCAAAGATTGAAGAGTGGCCACACGAGGAATACTGTTGCTGTTGCGCTTGTTTCTCTGCATCAATAGGCGATGAGGGAGCGGAGGAGGATGATGATGATGGTGGACTGGGAGAATTATTATTATTATGGTTCTCGTTATTGTTATCATTATTACTGGAAGCAATACAACTGGAGCTAGCATTCTCACTGTTGCCCCCATTGTTATCACTGGACTCTTGTTGACTGATGTTGTACATTTGATTATTTTGGGGTTCGATCGTGTTCTCACTGGTTTCACAACTGTCTGAACAACCAACAACGCTAGTAGTAACACAGTCAATATTTGATGATTCCGATGGAATGAAAGTGATTTGGGATGAAATTGCATCGACTAACTTTTCCGGTTGTTCAGCATCTTGTAAAGCTTCCTGCTGTTCCGCCTCCTTTCTTTGTTCATCGTGAAGAAGGAGAGAGGAAGAAACAAGACTGGTTGTTGCTTCCTGGTTGTTAACCACCGGGGTCGCTGTTAAAATGTCACAGCGTTGATCATCACTAGAGGATTGTAAAGTGGCATTGGCATTGTTCTCTTTGGTATCAACAGATTGACTCTCGCTCTCCACCTCATCTTCATCATCTTCGTCATCATCATCGTCTTCGCAACTTGTAGGTAACGGCAAGGAAGGTGTAACAAAAGTTGGAATTGAACACGGATTTGTCAAAGGGAGTGGGCTCATCATAAGCCCATTTCCCATGGTAGACGGTGAAAGAACGGTAGGGTTTGTATTGGCAAAGGAAGATGAAAAAATGGGGAATGCAGGTGAACTAATACTAAACGGGTGAGGCTGGTGATGCTGACTACTAGTGAGGTTGTTCAGATTGCCCCATGCCGATGAACTCACAACAGAAGGGAACTGAACGTCATCATCTTCGGAGGTATGGGCATCGCTGCTGTTGCTGCTACTACTCCCATCATTACTGCTCTCATCCTTGTCAAATAAGAGCCCTCCACCACTTACACCTCCACCGAGAACACAAGAAGCACCATTAATGTTGTTATCACTAATTTGTCCGCAGGACTCTTGGTTGGCATCATCCTGACTACTGCCAACCTCGAGCTGCTTTTACTTTGGTTACCGTTACCACACAGATTGTGTGAGCCTAGAAGACAAGAGGATGTTGCCTGCATGGCAGCAGCAGCAGCCGCGGCTGCTGCTGAAATAGGGCTCATACTCATGACGGGATGGTGTACCACGCTGGAACCGGCGAGTGAAGCACATGCGGAAATGGAGTAGGAAAGCGCGAGAGATGCTGCAAGAGAATTTATCCCTGCTGCAGATGAAGACGCAACAGCAGCAGCTGCTGCTGAGGTAAGGAGAGATAGTGACGTGGGCGTGGAGGGAGGCGTAGGCCAGTCACTCATTTCACTATCGCCTACTACGTCAACATCTACGTCATCTTCGTCCATGGCGCAGTCCTCGTTTACAGCTGTAAGAAGTGAGGTGGTGGGATCTTCATCGTCGTCATCGCTGCTGGTGCTACTATTGCTTCCCATTCGGGCTCGCTTGCATTCCGGACCTTGGTAATCGGCCACTGAGCTGGAGCAAAGGGATGAGGAGGATGTTGGGGACACTGATGATGATGATGACGTGACTGATGAATACGTCGAAGGTCCGGAGATCAACATGGAAGTCACATTTGAAAGAGAGCAGTCCAGCGATGAACTGCTGCTGGAGGCGCTACTGCCATTTAATGAGGTGCAGTTTGTAAATGTTACCGAGTCAAGCACGGAAGATGAGGAATCACAGGGATTGTTGCTGTCTGGATTGTTGATGATTACGTTAGTATTGCAGTTACCAGAACTGGAGGTGCCAGTGGTTGAAGATGCCGATGACGAGCTCATAGCCCCGCAATGCATAGCGTTATCATCGTCATCAATGCTAGAAATGATGCAGGGTGTTGGCGGAATATAAATTTGACTGAGAACGGCTTGAACATCACAGTCATCTTCGGACTCATCGGAGAGTGGCCGTTTTCGTGGATTCATGATGGAAGGACTGTTGTGATGGCTTTTGTCGATTGTTATGCTATCAAGTGGAGAAGGACCCTCTGGTTCTGGAACAAAAACAATTAAAATTTATTCATTAGTGACAAAAATGACAAAAATTTTAAACTTGCTGTAATTTGGATTCTGATGGCTTTTTGTAGTAGACTAAACTTCCGTGCCATTACTATACACAACCTAATACACACCCTAACTAATGAAAATTCAAATTACGAAATGGTAAGAAGCATTTACATAAAAGCAAAGCATAAATAGGTATGTATATTAAGAGGAGGAGGCGAAAGATATGTTCAACAGATGCATGTACAAACATACCCATAAGACCCGGCTCATCGTCCAAAACCGGTCCATCATCCACCACGGAAAGATCTGTGAGTCTGGAACAGGAAAAACTTTTGCGGTAGGAGGAGCAGGAACTAAGTCTGGAAGTGTAGCCACCGTGACGCATCATTTTCTCCTCACGCACTTCTCGCTGAAGTCGTTTGATCGTGTTATTGATTAGCACTGAGCGCCGGAGAAAGCTCTCCGGATCCTCTATCCGCTTTACTTTGGCTAGCGACATTTTCAGCACCTGGTACAAAAAGAATGAAAGTAAAAAAATCATTAGTTAAATTATTCAGTTTGATAAAATATTCAATGGTATTTTTACGATACCAACATCAACTTATTTTTTATTTAATTAAGTGCTCTATCTATATACACTTGCATATCTGTATAATCTACGCAAGTAATATGCCATGCTTTGTGCATTCTACATACTTGTCATCTCATCTCGTCATGTGATATTATTATTTTACACGCTGCTGTCTTCTCTTTTGTCCTACTTTCTTTTAATTTTATGTTCCCTTGCTTCTTCGCCAAGAAGACTTGACTCTTTTTGTTTCAGCTCCTGCACCACACTCTATAACTATCACTCTTTTGAGTGTAAATGCAGAAATGAGAAAAGGAAAAAGAGAAGGCGCAGAAGCAACAGAGTCACGAACATCTCTTTTGAGTAATCTAAACCAACTTGTGCCGTGCACCATTATAATTCACTCGGTATTTCACTTATCATCATTACCCATCGTCATTATTTACATGCTTGCACATACATACATAATATTACATTCATACGTTCACAGCCGGTCGGTCGGTCGGTACACTTGTGAAAACAACGCAACCTTCTGATGAATATTATGGCCTGCAACGCAGCTATAGTATGTTATATCTCAAGTTTGTATAAAAAAGATCATACCTACACGAAAATAAAATACTACACAATTGTAGGAAAGACAAAGCTCACTTCTTTACCAAAGAAATATTTACATGAAATGGAGACCGTGTGTAAAGTGTGTAACTCGGCAAATACGTCTTCAACCTTACATGCCACACCACCACCCCATTCCTCTAAAAAGAAACTACTTTGCTTGACTTTAAATTACTGAATTCCTCCACTCTCACAAAGTAATAATAAGTATTCTCTCTCTCTAGCTCCGCTCTTCTTGAGGGTCAAAAAGACAACAACCAAAATAGTTAAGCAAACAGGGAAATAAAAGACGATGGAGATGGGGAGTAACAGGGAGCTGCGTGTTTTTTTATAAACCTGACACAACTCATTAGTTAGTTAATTAGACATGAGTCTCACCCAATATGTCTTATCATTACGCTGATACAACCCAGAGTTCTCTACACAATTTTTTACAGAGAAAAGAGGAACGGAAAAAGAAATGTAAAAAAATCCGGTGTAGATAGAAAACACATTGGAATGGTCTGATTTTACAAAAAAAGGTTACAAGCTAAATCAGAGGTTGGTGATGGAGCAGAAAAAAGAAAGGGGAAGTGAAGAAATGAGTGTAGCACTTTGATGGCGGTGGTGGAGTGCTTTAAAAGTGAATTCACGCTAGTGACAACGCAACACCAAACAGCCATATCGTTATCATCATATCATCCGCCTTATCAGTATCACATTCATTCCCGTTCACCGTTTCGTGTCTTTTATACTCTTCTGGAATAGGCTTATCATCATGTCCATATAACGTTGCATACATTTCTTAAGATTTTTTTTGCTTTTAAACAATTTTTTATCTACTCATTCAAGATGAACAAATGTGAACAGCTAACCATGAAAATCGTCGTCATCATCATCGGTAAAATCCAAAAATTACTTTTTGTCTATTTGCATCCATGCCCTTGCGACTCTGTACAGAGAACATTACTACTTTTTTATACAGAACTCTTGTATCTCTAAAATCTATACATGTAAACCATATGGTTCTGGATGTTTTTGTGTATGTTGTTCTGTTTACGTTAATCATGTAGCATCCTCACTTACAAACATTCCTTCCTGTGCTATTTTAAACCCAAGAACGATTAAGCGATCAGTAATGTACACACAAAGTGAATATTATGCATCTGTGCAGAGAAACAAGCATACCTTTACCCTCATAATCGTGAGTCATGGCTTTGACGATCGTTTACAGCAACACAACTGGTGTTTTATGCATGTGCTCAGTCTGTGCTAACAAATGAGGAAGGTGAAGGAGAAAAATACACTAGTAAACAAAATGTTTGCTGATAGCACTACTGATACTTTTAGCCATAAAATATCTAAAACAGGTTTGGTTAGCCATAAGATAATAATGATATGTTTGTATTTAGGCGGTGAAAGGTTGAAAATTGTGCGTGGAAAAAGGGAGGCAGCATTATAACTTTATGGAGGATGATGATTGTTTTAAATGAGTAAATATATAAACTACCAAGAGCCAAAATGGAAGATGAATTTAGCGTATATCCAAGTCCAATTCAATGAAAATCACGTCAGATATTTTTTGTAAAGAAATTTAATTTTTCATTACAAAATTGCTATCCAAGAAAAAAAAAGATTCATGTCAAAATCAGATCTTGTAGTTCTGCGATTTACTGTGTGCTGCCACTGGGCACATTATGCATCTTTCTGCTTCACCACAAAAAAAGAGAGGAGATGTGAAAACAAGGTTATTTCAAGTTCACGTCTCTTGGCCTTGTTTCATAATCAGTCCATCATCTCACTTGCTAATATTTCCATAATGTATTAATGCAAAAAAGATATCATAAAATGCATCAATGTGACTGCTCACCAAGCTTCTCCTTTCAAACTAAAAATCTAGGTACTAAGCCACAAATCACAAATATATATTCCCATCCCATACAATAATATTAATAATAATAATTATTATTCCTTTGCCACAAACACTGCTAGTTATTGAAAATGAGACCTTTGATTCTACTCAGTTGCATTTTGTATTGTCTGTATGCAAAGTTCATCATCATCGTCATCATCGCTTCTTTATTTCATCTGCATTTTAGCATTTTACAAACTGCGTCACTGCTCCTACTCCATTCTACGAAAGTCAGTGTGACAATCGCAAAGAGAGACAGGTTAAATTAATGCATTCCTATCGTCTATATTATGTGCTTCCTTTAATCTTTAAACAGAAACTACTATTTGCCAATACACGTATTACACATAAGTTATTATAGACAGCTACCAAAATCAAGGTAAGGATCACAATGCATAAAAATTATGTACACACGTTGTTGGGGGTATGGTGTATCGTTCGCTTAAAAATTACATTTTAGCTTTTGACTAACAAAGTACTCGGTAAGTTGGTCTCTCTGTTCTTATTACAATATTCGTCAGATAAAATCACGACATGGCATGGTTGAAGTATCGTATCAGTTTACGAACGTACTTTTTAGTCAGTCTTTGCCATCATCGCATTTGCAGTACCGTAATCATCACACACAATCACAAATAGATCCAATAATGAAGGAAAAGACAAGACTGTATGTAACATTATCGCTTGACCACCTTTTTTATTTATGCTAATCTTCAACAGCAAACCAACCAACCACTGCGTTTTGATCTGGCCTGCTGTTACTCTTTTTTTATAGTCAATTCATTGAAAATACCAACAAGAACATGACAATACTCTCAATAGAAATTAAGTAGATTTATTGCTCCATATCTGCATAATTTTATTTTACATCTCTTGACAAAAATCAGTCACTTTGATTCATTTTCATGCATGACAAAAAAAATCCTCTGATGCCTTTCTGCACTGTGTTATTAGAGAACTATGACTGATGGTAATAAGACTTGATCCGATACATTTTTTTATTTCCTAAACATGCATATTATGACGATCCAATGAACAGATGTGGTGGTGAGATGATGTTTAATAGGCATGCTCGCATACCTACCTATCTATCAACTTTACTTATCCATCTATGAAAAATGCATGCATATAGACTAAGTATCTCCTACTGAAAAGCCATCCACACAATATATTATCGATCGTTCACAAAAACCGTAAAAAAGGATGGTGTACGTCGTACGTGACTGATAAGTGGCAAGCAAGCAATATTAGAGTGGCGGTGATAGTGCCTGGTGATATAGAATATAACGTAACGTCTTTTTTGTCCTCGTAAAAAATGTTTCAAGAAACGATAGCAGCAGCGATGAGCATCATCATCATCGCACATAATACAACAGACCATTAGAAAAGGTAGGAAGGCAGAGGGATATAGTTTTACGATGAACAAATGTTTTTCCCCTTTACACTTTCAAAACCGTTCACGTTTTGATTCGATATAAAAGGAATGTGTGTAGTAATCGCCTGCTATTATTACCCAACAAGCATAATCTTATATAATGTTTCAGTCCAAGTATTAAAATGTACATTATAGGCAAGAATTTTATATGGGAAAGACGGAGAAGCGATGGAAAACATTTGTTATCAAACTGATGAGCAGCAGGATGAAAGGGCGATGACGGCTTTTTGTTTGCAATCGAAATTACAAAAGACACGTTAGTTAATAAAAGTTCATATAACGTATTATTAGTATATGATTATTTCGTATATAAAAGCAATGTGATCTTGATCCACTTTTTCTTGATTGATCTCTCTCAACTCCTCAGCAGATCACGAACAATAAAACGTCGCAGCCAGTTTAGTTGTTGCGTCGCAAAAATAAAAGCCAAAAAATTCCTTTCGTTTACACGCTAATCATTATTATAATCTGTGTGTATGGAAGACGAGAGATTAAAATCGTTATTGAAAATGTGTCAGAAACTATGCAAGTTATTATTGAACGCACGCATATATATACGACATAAAATTAGGCTTGCACTTAAAATTTAAAAAAAATACACGCACAATATACATCTCTAATACTTTTGTGTTTTGTTTTGCGGTAAGTATACACTGTCTTTTCCGTCATCCGAACTTACTACTTCGTAAAATGTAACCAAATCTAGATGGTTTCAGTGGATGTTTACCGTTTTCCTTACTTATCAAGGAAAAACTGCCAAGAAGAGAGAAAGAGACATTTTAAGCACAATATGTATGTTATGGTGTTATATTCATTTTTTTTCTTTTGTGTCGTGTCCTTTTGGTGAACACCACCACCGCCAGACAGACAAGGAATTGTAATATGTTGCCAAGCTATGCGTATACCTACTTCTCTCGCTACTACTCTCTTTTTTTCTTTGCACTGCTACATACACATGCCATGCATGGATGGATGCTAGTATGCATACCATGCCTTGGATGGCACGCAGGCATGCATACATAACACCAGCAAATAACTTTTGAACATTTTCTCCTCTTCTTCTCATCTATTCACTTTTTCTATTATGTATCTATCTTTCTACTATTTTTTACGCTTATATTATTATTTCTGTTTATGTATATATGTATGTGTACTTTATAAAAATGTATCCGTCCTCTTGTTGAGTCTTGTGATCATTATTATTGTGCTCTCTTGTGTTATATGTGTAGATAATATGCAATACAAACTGTTATAGTATAGAAACTGGTGATGGTGGTATGGTGGTAAGTAGTAACGAGTAAATGTGAAGACGAAAAAACTAATGTAAAGTAATGGTAGCTAGATGAATATTTCATGAGTTTTTCTCCTCTTCGTTTTTGCTTGCTTCTGCTCTTTTCTCTTTTTTCTGCTTTACTTTATTTAATGTATCTCTCTCTCCTTTTTTCTTCATGAGCGTAGTGAGCCATATGAGTTCTTATTCTTCCTTCTTTTCCCTTAAACTTATTTAGTCTTTTTATCGGTTTTTACGTGGTCTTCTCTTTCTTTTCCCTTTTTCCCGTGTGCTCCCACTCATTGCCCTGTTTTGCTTGTAGGGTTAAGAATCATAGTACCAACAGGAGGTGAGAGGAGAGAAAAGACGGAAAGAGAGAAGGATACTTATGATTTGCCCGTGTCAATATGCATATCATACACTGGCTATTACTTTACAAGTAAATATGCCTAAACGGGGAAAAGTTTTTTATGCGACACTGGGTGTTTTAAGGTAAAAGAATTATGCTTGTAATGTGAAAGGCATGTGTGTGTATAGAATGAACTACGCATTATTGACTTTTCGCTGTACATTCCCACAACAATACTAATAGCACTTTACTTTAGCATTATTCATTGATCCATTCGTGTATGTTCATCTTCATCAAGTTTGAAGGAGTTCCCACATACTATAATATTTAAGAATGTACTCAGTGTGGTATATTGTGTCTTTCTTTTATGTTCTACCTCACGTCACATAGCTGAACAACATAAGCGTTTAACATGACTACATTATATCAGCAACAGTAAAAACCAACAAGCAAGAGGCGAGCACCGAGGAGGCACGACGGTGGTATGGCAGAAGGCAAAAAAGGATCGTTAGTTCTTTAAAATAAAAAATGTCACTTGTCACTTGAGAACAAGAACAAGAGAAGGCAATGTTGCTCCTGTGGTGTGTCATGTACAGTAAAAGGCTGGATTTTTTGAGGCTATGCTCGTACCAACAACATTAGACACGCAGTGACATCAACAAACTGAACGGGTACATAACACAGATAAATATTATTATTATGAGTGTGCATGTATGTTTTTATATTATGCTTGTGCACAATGTTACAGAAAAGAAAACAAAGCCAAATGGTTTTTCTCTTCTGTGAAAGAGGAAGGGTGAAAAAGAATCACAAGAGGAGAGAAGCTTGCTGGCATTGCGTTTTTTCCTTTTTCTTTGTAGATTATTGTCAAAACTTGAATTTAGAAAAAAGTTCCCACATTTATGCATATAACTGCAAGAGATTATGACGATCATGAGAGTTGGCATGTATGACTGCATAACATGTTCCCTTTAAAATCCTGTTCAAAAATATTATTCATTTTGTATTCATATGTGCGCAAAAGTTGAAGTGGGAGAAATGGATGCATACATTCGCTTTTGTTGTGTAAGTTTGAAAGTAAAGTGGTAGAAAAAGCAATGAGGAACAGTCTCGAGTCGCACAACAGCATTACTTACTGAATAAAGCAAGTATAAAAAAAACTAAAAAGCCCTACTACTACATAAACGAAAAAGTTGGATTACGATGATTGTGATGTGATGAGGATACTTGCTAGAGATGGAAGGTTAATATCCGTATGAACATGCACGATTCTGATTTTCCACCCAATGAAATTGTTATTGTTTATTATTATTGTTCCTTGCGTACGTACAAATAATATACATACATGAGAAAGAGATAGAGATTGAATAAGTCTGACTGAGGATAACAACCATTTTTGTGTACACCAGTAAACCGTTTTTAAACAAAAAACGGCCGAGAGCTATATGAAAAAGATATAAAAAAGTTAATTGTACAATCGATTTGTATGACGGTCTACAATACAAAAACCACAGTAAGCATTTGCATTTGTGTGTAATTCAGTACTCCAAGAAATCTAATTCACAAAATCAACCTTTCAAAAATTACCATTATAGTTCTAAGAGGTTCAGTCGTGTAGAACAGCCACAAACAATGTTTTATTTTTACAGTGTTTTATGTATATTAGTTTACGTTTGGATTTTGAACAAAATCATAGAAAGCAACCTTATCAGCATGGAAGGAAACAATTATTATTAGGTAAAATATGCCCGTCTAACGTTCATCTAACGAAGCAGTCATTTTCATTAAGGAGATTAAAAATGGGTAGAAACTGTGCAATCAAACCTGTGACAAAAATTTATTACTGTTCCAATCAATTTTTATGACTAAAAGGCCAAGTAAAAAGGAGACCGACAATGACGGCAATGAGTGCTGACAGGAGTTATTTTTGATGGCATCATTTTATGAACTTACCACTTTTGTTTAACATTATTCAACGAATACTAAGCATGAAAACTTCTTTTTCTATCAAAAGTGCAAAAACCTTGAAAAGAGAATTATAAAAAAGACGAGGCGACGACTAAGCCCCTACCAAATCCGAATATTATGGGTTTTATGCTATATAATATGTAGTAAGAGGGAAACTTGCCGAGTTTCGGTAAGCAAGCATATAGCAAAGCAAGTAGTGTGTGTGTGCTTTTGGTTGGCGATGGTGGAAAGCAAAACCGAAGGGAAAACTTTCAACAACTTGGCTGGGGGCAAAGCAACTTGCCACTTGCCTTGTCTGGTCTATTCCCGCAGTTGGTAGAACTCTTTGCTGTTATTGCCATATTACTCCTCCTAATAACGCGATCCATCCATTTCATTATTCCTTTCTACTAAAAACGCTGTATGTGTGAGTAGTATAGATATCACCATTATCACAGATGAATACTTAAAACCGTTCATATAAAGTAAAGCTTTAATATAAATATACTACTTATTATCGGCTCACATTTACTAAAATATTCATGCGGGAAACTAAGAATGTATTTTCGCCTCTCTATAAAAAATTGTTTCCTTCTTTTATACACTGTAATAAGTTGCCCGCTAATACAAACTTAGTTATTTTACTACTGGTTGGTGGTCCTCCGCACTTTTCGCGACCCAAGCACCGCGCAACCAAATAAAATGGCAAAATATGGCAATTTTATAGCGTATAATACGTATAAACACATGGAGAGAAAAAAAGTGAAGTTAAAGTGGTAAGTTCCCGTTTGACACATGTGGACAACACTATAACATCCATTTCTCTGCTGCTTTGCCAGCAAGCGGGCTGACAGAAAAGGCAGGCATGCATAACAAAACCAACACAAGGTTTTTGCACAAACAGAGGGAAGAGCTGCAACGATGACGATGGACAAACGAAGAACGGACATAGTAAGGAAAAGGGAGAACTAGAGTCAGTAAAGCACACATAAACGCACTACACAACGACCAGATGAAAAGACGACAAACAGTTACATGGTATGGTAATATAGATTTGTGAAATAATAGTTATAGCTAAAACGTGTGCATACAGCAGCGACAAGAGAGAAAGAAGAAAAAAATAACTATTTGGTCTCACAGTGGTTGACACCATTTTTTCATTCTGCACTGTTGAGCATACAAATAAATTTTTGCTACTTTTTATAGAGTATATTATTATGATATTATGTTATTTTGATAAAAGTAGGCATCAGGCACGACAACGTAGGGAAAGGGAATGGTAAAACGACACGGGAATATATACTACAAAAGAAGGAGAAGATAGAAATCCAGCAAGCCGAGCCTCTAAAAAGTGATATAATTGATGGCGTGTATCTACAGTGTAGTGAAGAGGATGATGAGGATACTACACTTTGTTACAACCACGACGACTTGTACACTAGGGGATGAAATGACGTTAATATAAGTACTTACTCCCAAAAGTGATGAGTAGGTATGCCTAAACGCGTTCCTTCTCATCGAGAACGATATCAGTTTACATCCAGTTATACCTACATACTATTGTACGCCATTATATATCGTTTCTTGCACTCTCTTGACACCAAATTGCCTGTGTAAAGGAGGCATATTAACAATTTTTCAAGTCTAGAAATCAATTCCGTGTAAATGGAGAGAAGAGCAACAGCGCAATAACTGAGAACAAGGCAAATAGCCGTATCGAATTGTGATAAAATTTGTCCTCGAATAGATCAGGCAAAACGCATTCATTATATGTCTGATTTTCAATGTCAGTGATAGGTTGGTTGTGCATGATTTATACTTTATTCACTAACTCGTTTTACTGTGGCTGTCATTTTTACGAATTCCTTCTGCCGAGATTACCAACAATTTTGGGTGATTTCATTTCACAAGTCAAATTATTCACGCATTTCAATAAAAACACAGCATCATCGCTTCATTTCTTAAAGGAAACAGTGCGTAGGAGTAACAGATATACACTAACATTTCTTGTGAATGAGAAGATAAAGATGAGAGGAATTTTCATATGAACAGCCTAAGCCAACAATCACTGCATCATAACACAAGCATACTGTTTTGTAAATGTAGTTAGCTGTAGAGTTCAATAACTCAACCACTTTTCCCGTGTATTATTTTGCTAATATGGCTCTTCTTGTTGCCCTGTTGTTGTTACTGCTTCTTTTTTCATATAACAAAACATAGATTGGTTAAACTATTCAACTAAAAAGTCCCACTCACAAACTCTCAACTCACAATAATCATGTTGAGCTCCTTGAATAAACCCTTAATAGCCCTTATTTTGATGATGATGGTGCTTAGCAGTGAACTCATTCCCTGGTGTTATTACTACCGCACGGTATATATAACATTATAATGTTTAGTGTATGTTTAGGTAAAATGTATATATCTCTACTCATACTCGTCGTCGTCGTACGTAATAATAAATACGTACAAGAACCCTGAGACGAAGAGTTTGTGTGAGTTACAACAACAGTCATTGCATTTTCTATACACTGCACTTGTAAGCAGTATGCTTCTACCACTACTTACTTAATTTAATAGAAATCCGAAAGCATGCCGAGATGACTTGAAAGGCCATAAAATCTCCAAGTTACTTACGACCGACCGAAGCCAGTAAAACCCACAGTCATAAGAAGTTGTATTATAGTAAAAACTACAGCAAGTAAAAGAGTAGTCATCATCACCACATACATTTCTTCTTATTTCTTTACAGTTTTCCTTTCGTCGTCCTTGCTGCTGTAGCTTCTCCTTATTTCTACTCTGCTACACAGGAAAAGCCAGCAGTAGACACAGGGCATATAAAGCTGACAAAAAAACGAGCTGTGGCTGCTAACAGGCTCTTTCCATTTTCTTACTTGTGGTGCAACACATTAATAGTAAGTTGGTTACATGTATTACATGTTACCAGAGTCATCATCATCAACATCATTCTGCCTGCTGATGCTAACCAATTCAATTCAATCTTGCTTACTGCCTACCTATATATTAAATGCACACTATATAATAATAATAATCTAGTTCGTTTCCTTGCTCTCTTTTTTACTCTTTTCGGATGTTTTTTTCTCTCTCTAGGAGCTTATATTTCCTACGTAAAAAACGATGTGTTGGATGGCCGGCCTCTCACACATTTTTTTCATGAAGTACACATACACAAGCTGAAAGTAAATAATTGCTTGGAGTTCTCGAACCCAAATTGGAGAAATTAATTACTTACTGGACTTACACCTGCCGCCGACCGACGTTCATATTATATAATGTACACATATTATATGTAGGTATAGAAAAAACAGACGAGGAAGAATAAAAAGGTCGTAATAAATAATGGAATCAAAGCGGAAAGCGAAAAAGCTAAATCTGATAAACATCCAGGATGTTATGATACCTTTACAAATGTATGTTCGGATAACAAATACATTTTATTGACATTACCTGTACACACTTTCAGTTTATCACCAACAAATCTGCTTTAGCAGTATGAATAAAAAACACCGTGTACAAAATGCACTTGTAATACCACTATTGGTAATGCCGCTCATTAGGTGGGACAAAGAGTGCCAATACAATAGGTCGCACTTAATAATAGCAGTGTAAGGTAAAATATATAGAACGGGACATTTTTATTGAATAGATTGTGTGGGTATGATGTATTATTATATCAAAGTACATGATATCACTGCTCTATCCATTTGATCTGCTCTTCTCTGCCGAATATCTCTGTTCGCATCTCATCTTTTTTTTCTCTCGCTTAGTTTCCTCAAGCCAAAAAGCAAACAAGATATTTTATATCGTTCTAGTGGGTCTGGTATGTGTTCCAAGGCTATATAATATTACGCTTAAGATACAAACGCTACTACCACTCTCTGGTATCCTGAGTTGTCTATGAGAACTCTATATAAAAATGCTGCAGCAAAAGCGGTAGTAGAGGTGGTGGTATTCTGTGGTAGCATAAAAACCAGTAGTTGTTGTAGAACAGAGATCTGGTTGAGCTCACTCAGCTCAGTTGTGTTCGGTAGAGGAGCAGCAACAACGCAAAAGTGCAGTGCAATGCAGTCTTGTAGTTGAAAATGTGAGAGATCCTGCTGGTGGGAACATTCAGCCAAACCATATGTCTAAGTATATAATATACCTACTATTACAGCGTATGATTATGATTGTTATTATAGAAGACCATATAATGCCCCTTGAGGTTTTATTGCATTAAAAGTGCAGAAAAAATGGAAGATTTCTGTTGCTCTTACTCTTTTCGCTTTTAGTTCACTGCCTATAACATTTGGTACTTGATACACATTTTTTGGTACGTGAATTATATTACGGAGACCGTGCCATAAGTTTGAAATCCTTTGACTGTAATGTATATTTGCAATGCTTGTGTGTTTTTCTTTGTAACGTGATGATAGCACACTGGTTTAAGCAATTTTGATACTTTTTGTTTTATACAGAGAGTTTTTTATATGACAGTTGTACAAGTTGATATTTAGCATGGCATTAACATGGATGTATGGATGGCAGGCATGTCATAATAATGATAATGCAAAACAACAACAAAAGCATGCACATTCATTAAACAAGGCAAAAATTCGTTTTCTTTTCTTTTTTGTCTTATGCCCACAAACTCTGTATGAAAAAGTTAAGCCATTGCATGCAAATCCCCCCATCAAAAACAAATATATACCCACCTATAAACATTTTACTTTATCAATGTACCAGCTACATATTGTGCATTGAATCGAAAAAAAAGAAGTTTAGAGACATGCCCGTGAGTTATTATTATTATTCCTAGTTCTCATTCTATTAAAATCTGCACATTATTTGCTTTACATTGTCTTTTTTCGTAAACACGACAGAAAAAATAAGTAGTTATTTTATTTAAATTATTATCATA